>VZTL01042860.1:0-10334 GCA_013400535.1 Scopus umbretta
AGCTTCTCCTCACAGAGGCCACCGTGCAGCCCCCCCGCTACCAACACCTTGCAGCCTGCACCCAATGCAGCTGCAAACACCAGTTCTTTCAGCTACGGTACACACAGCAATGTGCTAGTGATGTGGCACTCAGGATGGTATGAGATGCTACCTGATCCTTCACAGGAAAGGTCCACAAACATGTTAAGCCTGCAGGAGTGGATGGAGGAAATACATGGGAACATTTTTAAATGTAGATGTGTTTTAAGTATGGTAAAATTGGGAAAAAAGCTGCGTAAGAAAAAATTTCCAAGTTTTCATGTTATCTGTTTCATCTTCCTCTCTTGTAAGACACACTGTGGGGCTGGCAATATCCTCAGAAATATCCCACTGAATATACTTGAGCACCCCAGAGACAGAGGGAACCATCTGCTGCAAGTTCAGAGCCTGACACAGGAGGGGGAACAGAATCAGAATTTTCACAACCTTTTCCTTTTCACCTTTGTAATTATTGCACTGTACTTCCTCCTAGAGACAAATCACATCCCCAGCCAAGCCGAAATGACTGATGTCAGGCCTCTGAACACATACACAGATACTTGTTCTGAACCTTTAAAAACAATCTAAATTCTTCTGGAACCAAGTTTCTTTAATAACTTCCTCACATTTCAGAAGAGTTTTTTGCATATAATATCTGTATTCTAATATCTGTTTCTAAAATTTTCAATGCAAACTGCAGATTTAAGAATGTATCTGTGTTGTTATCAACCACTTAAAAATCTTTTCAGAAATGACCTAATGCCTTTCTCTGATGTTTGATATTATGTCGAAGGTGACTTTTTTTATGCAGGAGTAGATGACTACTTAGATGCCTACAGCCCATAACACAATAGGACAATTAAAGAGGTGCTCTATAAAACATTTGCTAAGGGCTACCTTCTCTTCAGCAGCAGTAAAAGGAAACTAGAAAAAAAACATAAAGGACTCAGGAGAATAAAGGTGATTTAGAAGTACAGTTCTGACTTCTCTACAACTGCAGAGCTGAAAAAAAAACAGTACAGAAAAAAAATTTGTAAAAAGGAAGTCCTTTAAAATAAAGAGTAAACAGGAACTAGATTTTTATTTTTTTTTTAAAGAGAGTTATGGAAGAAGAGAAACTTAACTAAAGGAAAGGGGGTTGCTTCTTTTTGTTTGGTTTTGTTTGTTTATTGAGGAAGGTAACAGGAATAGAGAAGGTCCACTTCAATGATTTCAATGTCCAAAAGTACTTTCAATATTTACAAGTCATAGAAAGTCAGTGGTACTAAAAGATTTTGCAAAATACTGACAGCTTACATATAGTTACTGTTTTTTAACATAAACCAGCCTACTTTATAGAGGAATTCAATACTACATTTTCACATAATTCTTATTGAAGTATTGATGAATTGAAAGGTCAGTTTCAAACCTAAATTTTCCTTACTTTAAACATTTTGATATGAGAAAAATATATAAGTGAATTAAGGCAGAAGTTGCAGGCAAATTAATTATATATATGACTTAGTGCATATAGATTTCATAGGCTTTTCTAAAGATAAATAATGTTCATTTGTGTTTTCTCTTAGATGTGAGCAATAACAAGCACTGGAAAACTGGACTACGGACATAAAAACAATGCAGTAAGTAGTACAGATTGGATTTGAATGTAATTACCCTGGGTTTAGGTATACGAGTTTGTTTTTATAATAGCAATCCAGTATAAAACAGAAGAGTTCAAAACATGGAATCACCTTTACAAATCCAGTAAGTTTCATCCTTCATTAAAGTTTTTAGAAGTGACCTTGAATTGCCTGCCAGCAATTTTCCTTATGTTTCATCTAATTTGAAACTCCTTTCAAATATTTTTTGTAGAAAACTTTCATCCACAAACTTTCCTAATTAAATTTAACTAGACTTCTATACTGTCTGTGTACAGCATATAAATTTGGTCTGCTGTATACAACCAAGCCTGTACTTTCTTGGTCTCATGACTGAGTGTCGTCTGAAGGAATGTTCAGTGAAATACTGATTTCAGCAAACAGAAAGTCTAATACTGATTTTTATACCAAGTAGAGGAGAATATTCAGGACAGTTAGGGCAAGATTCGAAGCATATACCTGTAACTGAACAAGTCAGTTTAGGCTTCTGTATTCAAAGGTAAACAATTAATGAGGAACAACTGATACGGTTTATTTTAGATGCCAAATTTAGGATGAGATGAGTTACATCTTGTAAATACCCATTTTACAGTGAAAGGTTTCTATGCAACTAATCCAAAAGTAGGATATTTATCTGACTTCAAGTTCTGGTGTTTATTTGGAAAGGCAGAAGCAAATGAAGAGGTACTATCTGGTCTGAGTGTAGCAAACTGCTAATGATTCCTAGAAAAGTTGTATGTATTTTTAAAGGAAGTATTACTAAATGAGGATTTTTATTTTAGGTGCATCTTTGAGCAAAGGATCTTATGCTATTACTAAGAATGATGAGGAGAGCTACAGTTTCAACCTGTCACTGATTGAACAGGTAGGAGTGGAGGCATGACATGTTTCAGGATGTTAATTCTTCCTTCATATTTATGTCAGATCAAGTTAGGAAGAGACTGTAAAAATGTCTTTTCTCCGTCAGGTACTGATTTGGTACGTTCCAGTAAATTAGGTCTTTTTCTCTTAAATGACCAATATGCCCATGACTATGAATTTCACAAAGTCATTTTCAAAGGAAATGAAAAATGCTATCAACATTTAATTTCTTGATCTTTTATTACATTTTGTCTTATAGAAAAGATGTAATAAAAGAAACCTTTGCATTTGAGATGGATATGGACATGTTCTCTGAAAGCTGCTTTCTGCCTTTGTCTTACATGATGCTGGATTCAAATTACTTTATTTACTTGAAATCTAGATGTCTGAGTCTTAGCTAGTCAGCTTGGATTAATGAACAAAAGTAAGGATATCTAGATGATAGTAGTGATTCCTTGTACTTCTCTTAGATGCCTTTGTTAATGGGAGATATATCTCCCCTTGGAGGTATGTATTTCTCTGAAGTGACAGAATAAAGTCTGAAGTGACTTGTTTGGATTCCAGTGCTTAACTATTAGACATCAGAATTTAGGTGAGATGAATTTCACTCTGTGTGAAATGAAAAAAAAAAAAATTACATGAAACCACTTAATTTGTCATTTCTAATCACATCTATATATATTACATTGTGTGTGTATATATATTACAGTGTGTATATATAAAATAATATATATATAAACATATAGATATATTTATATTATATATATAGTTAGCAGTTAGCAACTGGAAACATAAATTTATTATCTGTTATTATTTAGAAAGAGAAGTAGATGCCTTTTCCATAATTAGTCCTGTTAAAATACAGCTAAATTCTTGTAATACTCCTTGCTCTAAAACAATTGTATGGGTGTTGACGTGTTTTCAGCAGAATAACACCTGTCCAGTACAACTGGTGGCTTTAAAATACATATTTTTCACAGCTATGATTACTCACAGTTGCACTCAGTCAGTTCATATTTTTCAACAGAGAAAGCTAGCTTCTAGAATCAGACTCTACTGAGTAACTGTGTGGGTGTGCTAGCAGATATACGTGTTAGGTTTTGTGCTAAGAGCTTGTCTGCATGCCCACAACCGAGCACAGAAAGATGATAGCTGGAGGGGGACCCCAAATAATACTCTGCCCTGGCTACTCTTTGGCCCATCACAAGAGCCATCAGCCCATCGAAGGCCTATCTCCACAAGACCAGAGCAGTGGAGGGGCACCATGGCAGGCAGGAACCCAATTTAAGGACTCAGAGGAAGGAATACCTTGTCTGGCCCTGTTCCAGGGCAGACCCCATCCATGTTCATGTGTAAAAACTACTAAGACAATGTTGGACCTCCTTTTGGACTGAGGTGGGTTGCTGCCTGGGAGTGTAGGACACATTATGTCTGCAGGGGGAGAGCATTTCAGGAGTGCACAGGACTTACTATGGGATGTTTTGAGGAGGAACCAAAGGAAGGAAAATGGATTTATGTGACCTGAGGAGGAACAAGGATGGGAAAACAGATGCATAAGGGGATAAAAGGGCCCAGTCATACATAAATAGTTTGCTGGTCAGTACACTCATCTGGCTATGCCCTGCACCTGGTCAGCACAGTCTGCCCAGTTTTAATATTAAATTCCTTTTTTAACTCTTTGCTTGGTGAAGGACACTGTGTGTGTGTGTGTGTGCAGCACGTATGGGGGCTTAGTGCAGCAACTGGAGTCAGATCACAGGTTGGAGGGTCCATGTGGCGCATGTGGCTGGACTGAGTAGACTTAACTGCCAGCCACTGGGGTGGGACCTCAGGTCATGAGGCCCTTGTGTTAGCAGTGCCAGCACCTGTAGAAAACATGGGTGTGCAAAGTGAGTGTGTGATCACTACCAAAGATCATGCTGGACTAGCCGGTGAGTAGATGAATTGGCCTGGGAGGCAGGGATGTGTGTGTATGTCCAAGAGCCAGACCACGGGAGGCTGACTACTAGGGGACCAACAGAGTCCTGACCAGGCATGTGTGTAGAGAAAGAGTGAGGGAGTCTGTACTAGCAACGTGAGTGGGGCTATGGCCTCAGGGGTTCATATGTCCAAATGCACATAACCAGGGAGACTGGGATCCAGGGGCAGCTACTGAGGTGGCTCTGTTTGAGCCCAGCTGCTGGAGGGATCCACCTTGTGCATATGTGTATAGATATATATAGTGGACTATCCTGCTTAGACAAAGAAGGGAGCAGGATGAGTCTTATGGTGGTGTCCGTGTTTGTATGGGCTCAATGTATCTGTTTGTCTTAATCTGCGTAGTCTGTGATATATATATGTATGTATGTAGTAAATATGTGTGCTCTATATGCATGTGCCTACTGGAAATGCATGCTCAGCCTCACTACAGTTTGCACCTGGGAGGAGTATGGAGCTGCAGCAGATATTTTTCCCTTATGATGCACACCTGCCTACACATGTGGCTCTGAACTCCAGCTCTGTCCCACATCTGACTGCTCAGATACAACCAAGTGAAAGTGCAGAAATGCTGTTAGAAGAAAATGCCCAGGTAAATGCCCACAGCTGTAGCCCTTCACTGGTGGATCCACTGTTCTTTCTTAGAACTTAGGGTATGCAGTATTTAATCAGTTTTCTAAGTAAATAAAGAGAGGATGAAGCACAATGAAGCATAATTCAGCCTTTCTGACATTAACAACATTGCCCTGTCTTGTGTTTCTACATGTTTAACAAAAATAGCAACTTAGCTTTCCTATCACTTTTTACAATTAAGAGCAAATACTGCATTCTCTGTTCTCAGAATATATGAAAAGTATCCTTTCCACGTGCCACTTCCATGCTCTTTTCACATTTTAAAATTCAAATATTGATTCTGTGAAAAGATTCTTATAAAATCCAGTAAAATATTAATGTTCAACTTTTAAAACATCATGTGAATCAATTCTCTTAGAAGATTTATTTCAAGTAGCATATGTCTCTTGAGCTGTTGAAAATACAGAAATTTTGATCAGTATACATTTATAGTTTCCCAAAAATCCAAGGATACCTCAACTACAAAATAAAACCAATCTATAATTATTGGTGGTAGCTTTTACTTATTGTACTTTAGGCTTGAAAATGTTGTCTGTCTCTTACATATTTTATGGTAACTAATATTATCTGAGTACTTATGAATAACAAAAATAGGTGTGGTTCCAACATGACTGACATCAATTCAGTTACTACTGTTGTTCAAAGTAGGATTAGGAACTCAGAAAGCTAATTTTGATGTGTTTCTTTTTCTGTTAAGTGAATGTGCAGGAATACAGCAGTCTGGGTTTAAGGCCTTTAAAATTTACAGACACTAAATAGAATAATAAATATTTGATACAAGCCAAATGATTGGTGGGCAGAAAAGATGTTTTATTACCTTCTCACTTTTTCCTTTGACTGAAATAACTTCCTCTTTCCCTTCCTCAACTCACTCTTTCTCTCCCTTTCTCGCCTTTCTGGCGGCTCATGATGTGGACAGGTGCACCTTTTGCTGGGTTACAAACTGGCTGGATGGCTGTGCCCAGAGAGTTGTGGTGAATGGAGTTCAATCCAGTTGGTGGCTGGTCAGAAGCGGTGTTCCCCAGGGCTCAGTATTTGGACCAGTCTTCTTTAACATCTTTATCAAAGATCTAGTGAGGGGATTGAGTGCACCCTCAGCAAGTTTGCAGATAACACCAAGCTAGGTGGGAGTGTTGATCTGCTTGAGGACAGGAAGGCTCCGCAGAGGGATCTGGACAGGCTGGATTGATGGGCAGAGGCCAGCTGTATGAGTTTCAACAGGGCCAAGTGCTGGGACCTGCACTTGGGTCACAACAACCCCATGCAACGCTACAGGCTTGGNACCCCTCTCTGTTTTCTCTATCTTGTTGAGCAGCTATATAAAGGCACAAAGAGGACAGAAGGGTGGAAGGAAGGAGGGAAGGGTGGAAGGAAGCATGGAATGAAGGGAGGAAGGAAGGAAGGAAGGAAGGAAGGAAAGAAGGAAGGAAGGAAGGAAGGAAGGAAGGAAGGAAGCAAGGAAGGAAGGAAGGAAAGAAGGAAGGAAAGAAGCAGAGACATAAAGTAGGAAAAGTAGAACTTTCAGCAATGTATGACACAGTTATTACTTTTTGTGCCGTTAATATTGGCCATGACTTTTTCTATTAAAAAAGAATTCTTAGGAAGCCATGACTGCCATTGTTCCTGGTTATTGTTTGAGATATCCACACTGCTTTCAGGATCTGACATAAAACTCTGTATTTCTTCCTCTGTCTCATGCAGCCGAGAAGGCATGGCATGCAAAGTTTGTGGTTATTGTCAGTGGAGTCACTCATTCCAAATGTCACGCTTCAAAGAAATAAAAACACTCATGAATGAAGCAATGCACTGTTAGAAAGCAAATGAGCATTCAGGAACACTCCTCACTGTTATAAATGCAAATAACTTATATCCATTAAAAAGAGAGTAAAAGAAGAGCAATACTTTCTAGTGTTTCTAAACAAAACCAAAACAAAATAGCTGATTGGAGATTTAAGTTTGAATTTACAAACTGGAATTTACAGTCACTAAATATTGAACATTTTTATGGTTTACAGCTGTGTTTAAATAAATCTATCTAATTATGTTGAAGGCTGCATTGTAATCACAGGCTAATCCCATTTTCCTGCCCAGAACATGATAACAATGAGCTCCATTGGGTTATTAAGATTTACAAATAGAGTGTGTTTTTCATTTATCCTGAGGTTCCTTTCTTTCTTTCTTTCTTTTTCTTTTTTTTTTTTTTTTTTTTTTTTTAAAATTTATTGTTTTTTTTTTTTAAAAAAATATAAAGAAAGTGGTNCATGATTGGCTTTCTGCTTCAAAAGAATCATGTTTATGACCTTAAACCAAAAGTAAGAAAGACAGATAAGTCAATTCTCGACACTTTCCCACAAAGACCAGACCATCTGGACACTTTGTATTTGTAACAGGTGCTTCTGGGACTTAGAGCCTAATTCTGGCCCAGATTCTGTTCTGTATGGGTGACTCCATCACTGTGTGCAACTGCACATTGCATTAATTGAAGGGATTCAAAAAGGCCAAGTACAGTAATTAGTCAGTTGGTCATGCAGAAAAGAGACTAGTGGCTTAGTGCCACTGAATGTTGAATGCACAGATGTACAGCACCATCAACTTTTGCTCTCTGTGGTACTCTGCTAATCTCTGGCAGGTAGAGCAAAGATCTGTCTTAGTCCAGGTTTTCAGTCTCCTGGAAGCAACAACATAAATTTTATATCCACTTGGGAGAGAAAATCATGAGTTTGAATGACCTGAAAAAGAAGCCACATCAGCATAAAATTGTCAGAATAGTAAAAGTGCCAGATGGGCCAAATATGCTAGTTAGGTTTTTAGGTTCCAATCTGAGTTTTCAGTTTTATCCAACAGCAACTGGCATATGTAATAGAAGCTATAAAATGTCTGTGATTTTTATTTTAAAAGCTTACTTTTTTGAACTATGCTGTTTTTCTTTGCACGTATTTGACATATTTGTAGGCTTAGCTATTTTCAGGTAGTGGTCAAACATTGATCAGCATTGTTCGTTAGTGTCACCTGAAAAGTTAAGAATAAGCCTGCTGTGCTATTCATTTCCACTGAACAGTACAGCTAGATGTGGGTGGTGGTGGCTTTCAAAAAGGATATAAGTGAAACTGGTTTGTATTTGAGCTTTTGCCTGGCTTACAGCAGGAACTCAAATCTTTTTTCTGCATCTTTCATGGATGCCATGTGAGCTGTTGTGCTATACGACTTAGAGTGGCGCTCTTAAAAAAAGTCTGGATTGTTGCATTTCACTGTAATGTAAAATTTCTAGACTAAACCTTTATTATGAAAAACATTTTTTTTACTTTCTGGTCAGAACAACCAGAACAAAGAACTGGCAAATTGAAATCATAGTTTTGGCCATTATTTTCAGTATTATATTGGGTCTTACAAACATTGTCCCTTGAAATCAGTATTTGCACCTTACATTGCAGTGATATACTCACTCCCACTGCCTTCACTCCAGTGTTCACTGTAAGAATTACTTATAATAGTAAAATGTAGTGCCTGAAAGATTATAAAAACTGTTCCTAATCTTTTTACTCATTTGACTTGTCTTAGAATTCTGCTATATTTCACTTCCTCTATAATTAGCAAACAGCAGTGTGACCATACAGTTATTATACAAGACTGTTAGAGGAAAACATTTAAAAAATATTTTAGAACCCTTTCTTTTAAACTTCTAAAAAATGTTTCAGGCTAGCCTGCATTTCTATTTTCCGATAAATATTGTTAACTCTTGGTATACCTACTATTTAGACATTTTGTTTCGTTAATGGGAAAATGATATTTCTGGTAGAGTAAATAATCAATGGTGTAATTATAGCTGCATTGTTTTACTCCAGCTATGGACTGGGTTCATAAAATTCTCACTTTTCCAAGCTCAGATTATCCTTTCTTTTCCTATGCAGCATCCTGAGAAATCAGGTGTGTAATATTCAGGAGATCCTGAGGAGGAAATATCACCTTATTCTTTGTCACTTGTTGAAATTGACAGCATTTTCCTGCTATCTATATTCCTAAATTATAAAAGGAAGTGGCTTACATGTCAAAATAACCAGTGTTACTTTTAACCTTTACATTTTAATATGAAAATCCCTACAACAGGTACTGACTTATCTGAACTATTTTTGTTTAATCACAATGACATTTTTAAGGGAGCAGAAGTGAAAATTAACTGAACTATAATGTTCAGACTTATATTGGTGATAAGCATGGAAGAAATAAGATTTAAATTGTTCCTGAGGAGTTAAAGTGAGGAAAAGGACTAGGAAAGATACATGAACCCAAGATATGGGCCTTGTTTGATATTATAGGTTTCAGTATTACTCATCTGCTTTGCCTATTTAATTTGTGTGAGCAGGTAGGGGAATCCTTGAGAAAAGGATTCAGACAGCTGATCATCCTGCAAAATTTTTAGTGGGAGTTATCTACATTCATCTCCCAGGATTACTGAGCATTTTACATGTCATATTTCGACCATGGTATGGTAGAGTTTTCGCTTCTTGGTGAAGTAAGGAGGGCGGTCAGCAAAACCTCTACCATGGACTTCTGGAGGGCAGACTTTGGCCTGTTCAGGATACTAGTTCAGAGAGTGTGAAGATTTGTGCTGAGGTAGCTAGAAGTGAGCTAGAAACTCACTTTCACAGTTTATGTAAGAAAAAATTTCATGGCAGCCATCAATGCCAGTGGCAAGAACCCCTCATCCAGCTGGACAATAATGATTTGAACAAACATAACAAATGAAGAACCATTAAAAAAATATTAAGAAATACAAAGACAGTCTTGCTAGTGAATCCTAACCCTACCAATACTCATGCTTACCTTCAGATGGTGACAACTTTTATGATCACTGCTGCCATTCATTGTTGTGTCACTGATGCTGTGCATTTTGCAATGACATCACTGAAGATAGAATCACCTGACAGCTCTGCCACAAGCTTCCAGATGGCAGACTGGTTCAGGGATAACACAGCAGTAGGTACCACATGATTCCCTTAATTTATCATAATTTTCCTGCTGGACACTTCACAGATATAGTTTCTCTGAACATCTGGGAGTTTCTTTGTAACATACATACACATTGATATATACATATATGTTGTAGTTAGCTGTATATATGAACAGTATGATTAAGTGGCATAGTGGCTAATTGTTTAGTGCTTCCTAACAAACACCAGGCTTATACTGACACACCAGAAGGATGGGATA
>VZTL01042861.1:0-17184 GCA_013400535.1 Scopus umbretta
CATACTATCTTTCCTCCTCTTAAAGCTGTATTTTATTACTTGATGTAGATGGCTAATAGTCACAGTCATGTGTTTGAATTCAGTTTTAACTGTGACTTAAACAGTTGTTCCCATGTTCCTAAATAAATATTTTTTCCCCTACTGTATCATTTTTTATAAAAATAAAAGGCAACGTGGAAGCACAGCTTCACACAGCAGACATCACTGATATTGATATTGATGAGAAAATACACCAGGCACATTCTAATGTACTACCATAATGGGAGAATTGGATGGATTTTTTTTTTTCCCCCCTGGAAAAAGATCTTCAAGAGTGTAGTGTCTAAGGGTTGAGAGAGGGGAGCATATTTGTCTTTGAATAATTCAGCTCAGTTGTGGAACTGTTAATATGTACTTTGGATGTACCACTGATGTGGAAAAGTAATTACTTGTTATCCAAATTGGAAGAATGTCATTCTTGAAATAAATACAGTTATGTGTGCCTAAATTTAAGAAGAAACATCTGCCTGTAAAAAAACTTTCTTCTGTAAGCTTAATGCATAATTAACAACAACAAAAAAAGTTGGTAAGATTCTGCAGCTTACCCGGGTTTACCGTACCCTGCTCAGCCGTATGTACCACCCAGCTGGTTGCTCCTTCCCTCCCTCCAGTGGGATGATGGAGAGAATGGAACAGCAAAAGCGGGAGGACTCTTGGGCTGAGGTAAAGACGGTTTAATAAGTGAGAAGGAGGGTAGAGGGAACAGGTCATGCAAAGGCAATCGCCACCTCCCAGAAGCAGACCTCTGCCCACCCTCTCTGGTTTTGTTGCTGAGCATGACGATGTATGGCCCGGAATATCCCTTTGGTCAGTTCCAGCCAGCTGTCCCAACGGTGTCCCTTCTGGGCTTCTTGCCCACCCCTGGCCTACTTGCTAGAGCGGGGAAAGAAGAAACCTTTATGCTGTGCAAGCAATGCTGAGCGAGGGCACCAGTGCTTTGGCCCATCAGCACTGTTCTAACGCAGATCCAAAGCAAAGCACCATACAGGCTGCTATGAAGAAGGTTACTGCCACCCCAGCCAGATCCAGTACAGTAAGAAAGCAGTACTTTTTTATCTTTTTATTGTTCTTCTGATATTTCCATAATGTGATTTATTTCCTCTTTCTTTGCATAGAGGTGTTTCATTGAGCATTTTTACTAGCTTACCAGTATGATGCGACAAGCTGAGAGCTGCTGTTCTCCCCAGTCTAATGCAAGTTCCCATTTATTCTGTACACTTTAAATAACCTCCGTGGCTGTATATTATCCATTAAAAAAATGTACAGTATTGAAGATGTTCATGTTGTGGGTTTTTTTTTTTTCTCCTAAAATAAGCACTTTAACATCTTGAATCTGGTTCTGTTTAGTTCTGTTGTTCCATACAATTTTAAATTACCTTGGTTTAAAAGAAGTGATCAAGTATGAGTTTGGTAGAAGGGAAAGGATGCATTTTTGCTTTTGCTGTTTTTCTGACAGAAGAATAAAATCTTAACAGCACAGAATTGCTGTGGTGGGAATTAAATTTTGCCTGTGGGTGATGAGGTGAATTGCCATTCCTTCCAGTGCCAAAGAACCTGCCTCTACTTAGGCTTTAGTAACAATCACTTATTGCTGATTTTGGTACAGTGTTCGCTTCCATTCTTTCACTGTTTTTACCTCTGTAAACAGTTTCTCTGTATACAGTTCCTCAGGAATTTACATAAAAATGTTTGCCAGTTCCTGAATCTGTATTGTAATTCATGTTAATGGAATAATGGTCCAGTTTTCTTTTTTCCCTTTTTTTCTTAACTCATATTTAGCACTTTTTTAGTAGGCACCGTGTTTAATTTCATATGTTTCTTCATCTGTCAGCTATTGTCAAGTCTGAAGTGTTATTCAAATGGCTGTCTTTGAAGAATGATGGTCTGTGATAAAAGCGAGTGGATAGCATGGAAATAAAACATGCTGATGGTTTTCCCTGGAGATAACTTTTGCAAAAATGATAAAGGTCTGCCTGCTGCCTCACGACCCAAGTAGTGACATTCCTGACTTAATAGAAACGCATTTTTCTTCAGCACCTGCTATGGTATATGAAGGGCTGTCATGTATTCTAACAAACAGGGGAGGAGGGACAACCTTTCTTACAATTTTAAAGGTGGTAGAGTATGTGGAGAACCAAAATATTTTGAGACAATAAAATGGGTGCTGCAATTCTGGAGAATAATTCTCTTACATGTAAAGAGAAGGTTGAGTGAAATCCGTGCACTCTTACACACCGTGTTCGCTTGTCGTTCACAAGCCACAGTTGTGGGCATCAAGAGGTAACAACTGTGGTCAAATGTATCTTAACCAGACATACCATAAGCCTTAACTTAATAGCACAGGCTGTAATTTATACCAAATGTCAAGCTGGACATCTAATACTGTATAATTTTGCTTACACAGTTAAAGACAAGACTGTTAATTTAATGAGACTATTGTGGACAGCAGCCTTAAAGCTTAATAGAAAATGCAATGATCCCCAAACAATCCCCAGACTTTTCAGATTATTTAACCTTTTTTTGCTGTGTTCATTGGAGCAGTTGATTGGATTGGAAATACCCTTATTTCAATATATTAATTGCAGCCTTCTCTGCTTTCCTGTATGTCCGTATTTCTTATTTTATTGGATTTGGCTTATCAATAGAAAGGTTGCTAGTCTTTGTATTGCCGTGCAGCCACAGGTGATTGTGAAAACAGCTGTAGAAGGAGAGGTGATACTGTAGCTTTGGTTCTCAGGTGTGTGAACAAAGGCATTTATCATTTTCAGTATGAGCTTCCCCTCCTCCACACTTTTTCCACAAAAGAGAGAGAGGGGATGCAACATATAAACAAAATGAAAGTAGGGAAACAGCATAACCTAAGCCTGAGAGCCATAATATCTCTGCTAATCACCTGCTTTTCTCAGACTTCCCTTTCATTCGCACCATTCTCTCTTTTCTCTGTCTTTACGCTTTTTATTTTAGTGGGTTTTGCTTGTTAAGCTTAGTAGTTGAAGGTATTACTGTCTGAAAAGAAGAGCAATCTCAGAAATGAAGAAGTTAAAATGTTAAAATGTGTGTTTATCTTTCCACAGGACAGAACTTCCAGTACTGAAAACCCAAGTGGGTCAGCTTTAACAGTAATGTTGCTGGGTGTAATTTATTCATGTAAAGAGAATTTTAGTAGATTGAAGCATGCTGTTTTAACTTATCTTAATACAGGAACATACTTTTTGCTGTTTCTGAACTCTTAGATTTGATGATGAGTCCATCAAGTTGTCTGCACCATGTCTTGCTTAATTATTATTTGATTACTAAGTAGGCATATGGAAATAATTTTGAAAACCAGATAATTTTGTTGTTGTTTTTTTTTTACAGTATCTTTGTTTCAGACTCCCATACATAGTTTTCATCATCTATCCTTTCAAAAAATCCATGTGCCAAACTGCAGTTTCTTATTACACCAAGTAACGTGCCTGAGGAGTGGCTCTGAACTGCATGCCAGTGTCTCAGTGTCTTGCAACCCTCAGATGTGCCCAGCTGAACTGCTGAACATGCAGTTCTCTAGATTTTTAGCTGCTCCAGAAAGAAGTGGGAGAGAATCAGCTAGCATGCTCTCCTTCCCCTCCTTCTGAGCATCAGGGACCGCACAGGAACAGAGTGAAGAGGCAAAAAGGCACTTTGAGAAGAAGTGATGGGGAGATGATCAGGGTATGAGTGGGGAAGTCGCTAGTCTGTGGAGATGGTGAAGTTGGCAGCCATCGCGCATGGCTGTGCGCCCAGTTCCTGCCTGTCTCTGGGCCTGATCTCCTTCAGTTTTGGGGCTCTAATCAGCCAGCATCTCTGACACTACCCTGTGCTTTGAGGTGTGAATGGGGGAGGTTATGTGGGCTTTTCAAGACTCACGTGTGCTCTCACCTAAGACAACAGGGCCAAGCTTGTTGTCGATTGACTGATTTATCCCTTCTGTTGGCCTGGACCTTGAACGGCCACTTGGAGGACAGAGAGGAGGGAGCGCTTGTTAAGGTAGGTAGAGAGTGGAGTTTCATGACTGAAGTATCATTATCTCCAGAATATTCCTAAAGCTGGGTTTCTGCTTGGTGATGCTTGACAGAATTCTCTGAGACCATTCCCCAAGCGTGGCTTCACCCAAAACTTAAAAGAAAAGGTCATGATTCTGATACCTTCAAACCAAATCCAAAACCTATAGATCCTTAACTTATTTTAATGGCTTTACATGGTTATACTCAGTCTCTGGCTCAGCAAACACATTTAGTCCTTGTTATGGCATCATTAAGGCTTTAGACTTGGCATGAGAGGATGAAATGTTTAAATGTTTAGAAGCGTGCATTGGCTCTCCAGCCCAGAGCTCTATTTTGTTAACTCCGTGTCATCTTCGTGTCTAGGTCTTCTTGTCAAGTATCTCTGGTTATGTGTGAGTTCAAGTACATTTGTCCTCAACAACACACTTGAGTTATAAAAAAAACACCAATCTCTGATTTCTTTTCTGATGGTGAGTTCCTACAACAGATACTACCTGTCAGAGATGAGAACGGAATTCTTTGTTCCACTCTGACTCTTTGTTGCTGCTTTAAGCCATGGTGAAGTGGTGGAGGCTGGGCAACGTTCAAGCAGTGGTGAGTGAACCAAACATTCCATGAATGGGAAAAGTTGGGAGGGGAGGCAAAAGGGAATAGGAACTTTCCTGTCCTAGCTTACACAGTTTACAAAGAAACTATTTAATGGTGTCTTACATGAGCTTCCACGAAGCAGGAAGGGCAGAAGGTGAGTCTAGACCTAGAGAAAACTGCCAGTGGATTTCAGCAGCTTAACAAACTTACCAGTCTCCTGACTGAATGTCTCGACCATCAGTATGTATTATTAATCAAATGGAGTGACTTTTCTCTTACTGATACAGCAATTGCTTCTAAACAAGAAAAAGTAATAGAGGGCAGAGTTTTTGAGCTGTCACTTTGAGTCAAGTGCTTGAGTGGCAGATAAATGGGTAACAGAGGAAGCAAAGTCACTTTGAGAACCATGTAAGCTTGAATCTGTTTGTGTACTAACATGATGAAGTAAGATGCAGGATGAAGATAAAGTTATTTGCAATCGGTCCAGAGATGTGGGGGTTTTTTTTCCTTTTTTTTTTTTTTCTCCTTAACTTTGACCTTCAGTCCAATCTGTGCAAGGAGCTGTCAAGCAGCAGCACAGCAAAAAGGATTAGGAAATGTTTAATTACCCCAGGTTGAGGTGGTTTTTCATAGCACTGTTTCTGTCACAGTTCCTGAGCTCACTGCGTCTCTGACCTGCATCTCAAGGGCAGCCTTTCTCATCCCCCCTCCTTGTCACCTGGCTTGAAATAGAATCGGGCACTTGGTGTTCTCAGACCAGCCCTAGTTACTTATTTCCCATGCATCAGTTCAGGAATCACACACACGTACCACTCTTGCCCTCAAGGAGAGTCCTTCAAGCTCCCATTACTTCTTTTCACTACTTCTTTTTTTCTTTGTGTGAACTTGGCATTTTTTATAACCAGATGGGCTCTTAAGTCCTCAGCCCTGGCGAAACAGAGTTTGCAACTTTTCAAGGTGGTAATCTCCAAGGTGACAATTTTGCCTATTGTATTGCAGAAGTACCAAAGTTTGCTTTAATGCTGCAGTCTTCTTCCTATATGTTCTTGAAGTTCTGCTAATTTAGATCACTACAGAGTGAATTCAGATCAGCTAAGCACTGGGCAAATGAGATTTGTATGGAAAAGAGGCAGCATGGCATCTGCAAAGGGAAATCCTGCCTCCCTGACCTCTGGGGTTCTAGGAAGGTGCTGGTGAGCACACAGATAAAATCCATCTAGTGAGTGTGATACAGCTGGATTTTCAAAAAGTCTTTGACAATATTGCACACCAGAGGTTACTGAAGAACCAAATTTGTGTGAAAGCTTGTTAAAGGATAGAGAGCAAATCATTTTTCAGAGTGGAAAAGATGAGCCTTGGGGTGTTCCAGCGATAGGTGCTAGGACTCAGCATGGTGGTGAACTAGAGAAGGGGGTGTGCAGTGAGATCTCCAAGTCTGCTGATAATGGAGGACCTGTTGTGAGGAAGACTGTGGCAAGACCTTACAAAACAGAGTAGGTGGGCAGGTGAGCCTCAGTGTAGACAAATGTGAAGTAATGCAGCTGAGGAAAAACACAATGCCTATGTGATGCCGAATTTGGTGCTAGGTCCATTCCATGACTTCATGGTCTCGGTTACGTCACTAAGTTTTCCCTCAAGGGGGATTGTCTGGTGGAGTTTTTGCAAAGATCTGGATTTCAGCACAGCAGTGTCAGCCTCCTGCAAGTCCCCAGGCAAGGGGAATACTGGCCAATGGGACCTTTATCTGACCCAGGAGAGAATTTCTTCTATTTTCAAGGCTGTTTCCCATTCCTCTTGTCTGAAGCCATTTGTGTAAGAGGTACAGGTGATCCCTTCCACTGTGCAGACAACCAGAGCTAATCTTAGCCTATGCATGTTAGAATAACACTAAATGGTGAGAAACTCTTCAGAGAGCAGAAGTCGGTGCCTAAGATCAGGAGCATTCTGCAAAACATAGAAGACTTCATGATCTGCTGTAACCTCTACTTCTTTTCCTGCATCATCTTTCCCTTTCCCCATTTGTCACATATTGCATCTATTTATTTGCTCGCTTGCTTAAGAAACTTGAAGTCCTTCCTGCTGCTGCAAGGACCTCTTATCTCCCATTTATTCTGAAAGCTTGCTTCAGATACTGAGAAATCTCCCCTGTCGTGATGGACTGCGCTATCTTCATAGCTTTTACTTTCGAAGACATAAGTGATCCTTTCAGTTGTGCCGAACTTGAATTTTCCGACACGTATGTTCAAGAATTTAATCTCTGTTTATACCTATGCCACTATTTTCTACAAGCTGTGACCTTCCAGCTCTTCTGTTTTTCCATGATGTTTCACAGCTGAATGTCTCAGAGATGAGAGACCTCTTTTAAGACTAAGCCAAGTTTACAGGGTCTCATGCATATTTCTGCACACTTGTCATATATAACATGGCATGCAGTTTGCCCCACAATATGCAGCTTACTTTTTCCTCATCATTTATATTGTTTATGGGCTTAAGGTTCATAGTAATCTATCTAGGCTGTGCAAATTGTATGAATATGTTTGATTTCATCAACTGATTTAATGAACAGTTGGTGAGAAAAGAGGCAGAGAAGTGTGTAGAAATCCAGTACAGAGCTACCTGGAGTGAAGAGTGACTAGGTTTAATGTCCAGTAAACTCTGCTTCTAGTATGTGCCTCTAAAGCACATAGTGAGGCTGAAGCATTGCTTTTAAATTACTGGGAATCAGCACTGGTCCTGCACGCGCTGTCGGTTTGACATTTGAGGTCCTGTTTTTGTGGAGGGTTAAAAACCAAAGAGCGTGTGAGCAGAAGGCCCAGCAGTGAGGCCAGCTGCAGAGACTGTGCTGGAAACCACTGAGCTTGTAGGAGTTGAGCCGATGGAGACCGGGGCTAGAAGAGCTAACGTGTGCGAGGAGCTCTCCCAGTGTAGTGGCAAAGGAGTCCAGCAGACACTGTAATCAAAATAAGTACCTCGCTGTTTTCAGAGATTTGTTTCACTTGGCACTTTTCTTTTTATTCATTAATAGCATTGGAGGCAATTTCAGAAATCCCCTATCAGGACTAATTTCTTCTTAATGTGCTATTACACATATGGTAATGGGGGCTTTACACCTGAATAACAAAGAATAAAACCATTTGGGAAAATATTTAAAAAAAAAAAAAAAAAGACACTAAACTTCTATTCTGGGGTACTAAAGTCATGACTAGCTGTATGCTCTGATTAGCTCCTGCTTCTGCTGAAACACACACTTGATTTCAGTGCTCAGCTCTGTCCTCAAAATTAAGTTGATTCACAGGAGACTAAAAGTGGCTGTAGGTTGATACAGTGAATTCGAGTCACCTGGACTATGACTTCTAAGGGGGAACTACAACCCATATACCCAAATTATGCTGAGGTAGTCAGGATTCAACCTCATTTCCAATTTGCCTGTTAATCAGAATTGGTTTGTAACTGCCATTCCCATCTGTGAGGAAAATCAAGTTTTTAAAAAAAAGTCATGTTTGTAAAAACAAGCTGATCAACACAAGAATATCTGCATGAGGCAGAACCCCTCAGCCACGATCACTGTTGTATAAACTGTTAATAAACATCCATGTTCTAGGAATATCAGAAGCACCAGCTTCATCAGGCTGTAACGTGCTTGACCTTGCCAAAAATATGTTAATTGTCCCCTACAGTTTATCATGCTTACATATGGGCATCTATGTCATTTTAAGAGGGTGTTTAAGGCTCAAACATGGGGTCACGAAACTGAAAAAGGAGGGTATTCGAGGTTATCCCAGTGCTGAGCTAGTCCCCTCATCAAATGTAGACTATGATGGTTAGCCAAAGCTGCCCAGGCTGATGCTAGTCCAAAACTGGCAATAAAATGGTTGGATGCAGAAAATCCTCTAGCACAAGGGCTTTTTGCCTCTCAAAATTGAAATAAGAGTAAGGGATGGTGTAAATCCCTGTTTCTAGAGAAATTTGGAGAATCCCATTTTCAGTGGGTTGTTTTTTGACCAGCTGCACTTCATTCAGGGGCTTTGCTCTGGGCTGCAGTGCACTGTGCCAGCCGTGCCTAAAGCTTAACTCTGGATTTCATCACTCGGTGTGTGTGTGTAAAAGCGTTGCTGTCCTTTCAGCTCATTTCTTTTTACATAACTTGCAATAGTTCCAGTTACTCACCCTGCGTTTCTGTAAGTGGCATGCACCCCCTAATCGCACAATTAGAATGTGTAATGATACTGTAAAAATCCCTATTAAACTGAGCGAAGGAATATCCAAAAAAGCTTTTAATAGTAGTCACTAGACATGATAGTAGAAGAGGGAGGATAGATACGTGGGGTTTATTACATGCAGATAACATGGTGCTTTCTAAATGGAACTTCAAAGGACTATGCCCAGTTTATTAATGTAATTACTTACATGAAAAATTATCAGAATATAATGAATAAATTAAAAATCTTATCTATACAGTATGTTATCAGTCTAGTTCTCAGACTGGAATCAAAAAGCACACAAAGAATTACAAGGATTTAGGCTCTCACATATTTTCACATTCACATGGCATTTAAAATACTTTTAGAGCCTTTGTTAAAGTGTATTATAAATCGAATTTAGATAGAGGAAGATAGGAATCTCTTTGCTTTCATTTGGAAGAATACATGACTTCAGTAATGTTCTCATACATGTATTGCTGGATTTAGCAACTTAAACGCTAGGTAGCTCTCCCTCAGAGAATAAATCAGGAGTTTAGAAACTATCGGGGGTGGGAGGTAAATAAATGAAACCCTTTGACTCCTTTTGCTTGCCTACACGTCAAGGTAAGTTTTACCATGTATTAACCATGAGACAGTGTTCTCCTTTTGCTGCTTTCATTATTGTTTTGCCTTAAACTATTCCAGGTTTATTAGCATGGCTGTTAGTAACAAGGATGCCCTGGCTGAGCCTTCCTCTCCCTCCCCGTGTCAGCAGCAGCAGAGGGGAAGGCCGTATGGTACGTTAGTGCAGAGCCTTCAGCTGGCTGAAAAGTAATCACTTGGGGGAGGGCTGGGATATTAATTTCCAGCGGAATCAGTTCCCTGACCTGGCTGATTGGGCAGGCACACCAGCCTCAGTGCCAGTTCGCGAGGGAGGACCGGAGCAGCCGGGCAGAGTGGAGCTGCAGCCGCCTGCGCTTGGCCTGGCTCCGCTACCGGGGGAGCTAGCCCGTTCGAAGAAAAGCACGGTGCCGGTTTAATTCACGAGGGAAGATCTTTCTTTCAAAAGAAAGGATAATTTTAACTTTGGAAAACATGACTATATAAACTCTGCAAATATGCATAAATATATCAGAGAAGGTATTTAATGCCCCCAGGCTAGGCACCACCAAGCCTGGTGATCAGACAGTCTCATGGTGGACTTGGATCCTGAATATGATGGAACTGTTCTACAATGTTGGTTTTAATCGTTGCATTGGTTACTACTTTTCTTAAATGAGTATTACTAGGGAACTGTCATTTGAAGGAGTACGTAGTTAGAGTAGGATGTGAAGCAAAAAACGGAGCCATAAACCTACGTCTTTTATTACAAATTTCCTTCCTGACGTTTTTTTCAGTACACCAAATAGATTAAAAAGATTTAAATTTTTTCCTTTTATCTCCTAGTTGCATCAGCTGATGAACTCTTATTCTAAAATATAGATACAGTACTTCAGCCACATTAAGACAGACAGAAATATACTTAATGAAGGAGCATACTGAGGCATCAAGGGGCATAACTTGGGAATTGGGACTTGCTGCAAGCAACAAAGTATTTGGTATCTTTTTAATTTATTTGGAACACAGCAAAGCAAGTCTTCAAGTCATTCTCGGAAGATCTATGATACAAAACTGTGCTCATTTACTTAATATGAAAGCTGCTCAGCTGGACAGAAGGCTAGACGCAGCCTGAGCTGTTTGTCATTACTGGGACCAATGTTCTTGTTGACATCAAACACAGACCATGAATCATGACAGCTGAATTCTCTGTTTGAAAAGATAGATGATCTTTAGACAACACTGCACCACAAAAAGCCCTGCTAGGTCACTGGCTATTACTTTCCAAGGCCAACCTCTAATCCTCAGTGTAAAAGGTGAAAAAAAAAATAGTGATGCTGTGGAATCATCCTGTTTCTAGTAAACAATAAAAAAAGCACATTTAAACACCACTACCTGAAACTGAACGTGGTTAAATGAGAGAAAATGTCCATACCTGTACAGTATCTGGAGCTGCAGAATCCGATGAACCCTCTGAGAGCAGCAGGAGGTCTGTGTGGTTGCTGTGCCTTGGAGCACACTGGAGAAGGGTCTGGCTTGCAGCGATGGTTGGGTACTACAACGCTGCTGGTTTGAGAGTCCAAAACAATCAGAGATCTAGAGAAAGCCAGCACCAGGAGTATCTCTGTCATGCAGTAAATAAATAGTGAGAAGTTACCCAAGAGGTATATATCACTGCTGAGGAGTTCTTTTCTTCAATCTGATGCAGCTTACTGTTTGCTGCTGAGGATATTTTCCTGTTTCTTGAAGAACCATGCCCGTTGCCTCCTAATCTGTTTTATCCTGAAGAATGTCCAGAATATACTCCCTTCTCTTCTGCTTGACAGTCTTTTTTTCTCTGCTGTTGCTCTAGTACCAAGGAGCTTTTTGTGAGGACATGGGTTATTCTGATTTACTGGCTTTCCACATTTCCTCTTCTTGTTCTCACAAGCAATTGAGAAATGGAGTGTTAAATTTTCATACAATATAAGGTTCTTCTATGGCAAAGTAGCTCTCTATGAACCGGAGGAACCAGGTGAAAAGATGGGTCTAAGGCAATAGAGATTTTGTTTCATTTAATTGGGGTGGAGGAATGAGGGCTTAGTGTCACCTCCTTTGGGATGCTTGGAGCATGACAGGCAATTATGAGAGCCTTGTTCTGCGAACTCAGGAAGCTGGAATTGTCAGGGGCTTTCCTGAGGACTGTATAACCTGAAAACTTTTCTTCTGAAAGACGTTTTTCTTAGCAGGGACTCTGTCAAGTGAAGCTTTTGCCAGAAAAAATTGCCTTGCAGGGAATTTATCTTGGGAATCACTCCTCAGGGACCTTTTTCCCTGGGTATACACACTTACTTATATTGTGTATCACTCTTTATAAATCTTAGAGATACATCCATTCTGGATGATCGTAACTGCAAGAGGAATTTCAGAAATATTGTAAATTCTTTAGCAAGTAATGTGGGATTATTTACTTTCTAAACTCTTAATATATTAAAATGAATCACACTGAAAGTCCTGTCCATTTTATCACATTTTATAGGCATCTCCTTATAGAAGAGAAACATAAAATAAAAATTCTGGAAAATTCTGCACAAGTAAATGAAGTCCTGCTAGAGTACCTTGTGGCTGGTGAATTTTTCTTATATAAACTCAGAAAAAAAAATGGGAATTAGTCCTGAATTGCCTACTTATTTTCATCAATTAGATAAAGAGTTCAGGTACTTAATTTCAAGCTTGAGGTTAGCTGACATGACTGTATACTAGGCTTGAAATCTGTGGTTTTTAAAATTGATCTTTAAATTCTCACTAGATAAATAATCAAAAGTTATAAACTTTGAATAAGTTAGTTGTGATATTGCATGTGTTTTGGGATCAATTCGTTAGTGATGCAAGCAGATGTATTGTGTAATAATCCATGTTTACATATAGACCAACAACAATAATGGATTTGATAGGTCAGCAAGATACAAGGACCTCTTATTATCATTAAATTCTTAAGCTCACAGCTTTGCAGGGATGGCTCCCAGGTCTTCCTCTCTGTGCCTGACTGACTTCCTTCTGCTCAGATCTCTACCCGCTTCTCCGTTAACTCCTCTCGAGTGTCCAGCCTCATGGCCCCAGTCCGCTGCCTTCCTCTTCATGTCATCTCCTTACCCACCCCTCTCGGACTTGCCTCCTTGCCTCCAGCTCTGGTACCTCAAAAATGCATGTTTTGAACAGACTGCTCGGCCCATTGAGAGCACTCCCTCCACCCAGCACATCTCCACAATATTTGTTCATGAGCCTATCCTTTCATTGCCTGTGGAGAGCTGTATGTTTTAAGAGGTTCTTCCAAGAGGCAGCGGGATCCCAGTGGGGACTGTTGCTGTGCGGTACTGGTCAGCCAGTGCTCAGGCAATGAATAAAATGGACTCTGGCTTAAGATGGAGACTAAGATGCCATTAAATCTAATGCAGAGGCTCTCTGCTGTGACTTATTTCTTGCTAGTTTGTATGAAAGACACTTCATTAAAATAACTTGTGTTGTCACTTGGCTTATAGGCCAGCCACCTCGAGTTTTCACAGCACTGTCCTGACAAGACTGTCACAAGTGCTATAATTAGTTGGTATGCCTGAAGCCCATCACAAATTTAATACAGTAACCTGGGTTTTTGTCCTCCTAATTTTGCAGGAGGGCTCACCTTTTAGCATTTACTCCATGCATTATTTAAAAAAATACCAAGGGAATTGTCACATCTTTTTTCATAAAGGTCCAGGCTCCTTAAATCTGGCCACTCCTCCTTGTCCAGTGTGGCTTTTCCTAATCCTAAAACCCTCTTCATCTCACAGGTTGGCTGCCACAAGCTCCTAGCCTTCAGTTTAGACAAAAGTTCTTTATCCTGCTTCCAAAACCTGTTTTATAGGTCATCTTTCCACCTTATCATCCTGAGTATTTCTTTCCCACTTTGTTTCTTTTTGCTGCCTTCTGCTGTGTTAAACACCCCCGCCTTTTCTTTCCTTTTAAAACTCCTAATTACATAAATCCACGCACTTCTTAAGTTCTGCTGTGGCACCAACCCCTGCCTCTAATTAGTGTTGCCAACTCCTCTTCAGTTGAATTTTCCTTAGAATGTCTTTATACTTTCTCCCTAACTCCTGGATGCAGGCTTTCAAACAAGCACAAAGCTTCTCTTTCATCTTCCTCAAAACCTCATCTTCCCTGGGAAATATACTCCATAGTGGCCAATTTGCTGTGCCTTGTGCTTCTGACTCATTCTGCAGATGATGGGTACTACCGTTCTCCAACTATCACATCCACTGTGACAGTCCTCCATTGTAAATTTTGACCACAACACTTTTGCAACAGAGAACATATCTGCATTTCCAGCACGGATATCACTTCCATAAGGCCCGTTATCGCTATTTAAGGCCCCTAAACAGCAACCAGAGCCTGTGCTGCTACTGCATTGTAAGAAAGACCTGGACTGAAAGATCTGGAGCACTGATTTGTGCTGAGTCTATGAAGACCAAATATATTGCAAGCTAGTAGTGAAGGAGAGTACTCAGTTGTGATTTTGTGGTACTTAATTTTGTGCAGTGCTTCGTTACCACAGTGATAGGAACTAAATTAAACTGTAAGATACAGTTTCCGAAACCTTCCCTCAGCGGAGAGTGGCATGTGGACTGAACTGGTTTTAACTGGCTTAGATACTGATTTTGGGATAGAGCTGAGGGGAAAGAACAAGCAACGTTTGAATACATGCCTGAAGTCCGTCTAGATTTTCATGTTAAGAGTGCAGATCTCAATTTTGACAAAGCAGCCTTTCATGTATAACCCTTGCAAATGTCTTGTGTTATTTTTGAGGGAGAGTTTCTCTCTCCATGGGGAGGTAACATTCCCATTATTCCTCTGCTCAGATTTGAGCACCCCAAAAAGGAACAGAGAGCTGAATAAACTGAGTCCATCCAATACACTGCTGCTCTTGCATGCTTCTCTAAGATGTCTGATGTAAATGGCAGTCATAGCAAATGACTAAACTACCTAAGAAATGGGGTAAAAATCCAAAAGCAAACTAACAAAAAGTTGGAGAGGTCTTTGAAATAAAGCAGGGTTAATATTTCACGCTTGTTTTTATGAGATATCAGCATATGGGTTTATAAATTTACACGTAGCGCTTCAATATTCACACCCAGAATTAACTGGGTTTCTGTGCCTATGTGTCTTCAGTATCATAGGTTACCTATGAGAGGACCCTTGCCCATGAGAAATTTCCCCTGGCTGTGTATGCTAAGTACCATATTTTCCCAGCCCCAGTCGGTTTGGCTTTGCATGCATAGAGGCACAGACCTTCCAGTTGTAAAAACGGCACTACAGGTCTGACGATAGCCAAGGATTTTGCTGCAAAGTAATGTCATGATGTTACTGTAAATACCCTTCATTCAATATTTATGATAAAATGACATGATTCACACATGCTTTTTGAGTGCATCTAAATGGACCAGCCTCAGCCCTCCTGCTGTTTCATTTTGCATCATTTTCATCATGGAGTATTTGTTGAACATTTCAGTGACTTCAAAGCATTGGGATCTGGTATCACAACGGTTGAGGCCATTACGTTTTAAATCCCATTTTCCCTCTTACTAGACTTTTATCAAGATGGCACAAGAAAATGTGCTCGTTAAAAGGTTTTTCCACTTATTTCACAGGAACAACATTCAGCATCAGTGCTATGTTGCTAGGTAGCCAGGTGATCTTAAACTGGAAAGCAGCTCAGCTCATAAATTCCTGCAAAATCTAACGTACCTATACTTGCCCAGCAGAATCTCTGAGATGACACCATTTATACACCAGCATATATTGTAAAAGCTTTAGGTTTATAATTGATACTTATGTTACTTTGTTAGTTTGAAGTATGTAGGTTTCTGATACATTGTCATTTGTGATTTTTTTTCCTCTCCACTCTGTATCCTCAGTGTGACTTCCCTCCGCCTGTGTGGCTGGGTCTGGAGTTGATACTAGGTCTGGCTGGGATGGAGTTGATGATACTCTGCGTGGCAGCTCGTATGGTGCTGTGTTTCAGATCTGTGATCAAAACCATGCTGGTAACACGCTAATGCTTGAGCTGTTGCTGGGCAGTATTTGTACAGCATCAAGGCCACCCCTGCCCAACCAGTGAATAGACTGGGGGTGCACAAGAGGTTGGGAGGGCACAGAACCAGACAGCTGACCCAAACTGTCCAAAGAGATGTTCCATGCCATATAACGTCGCGATCAGCAATACAACGGAAAGGAGCGGAGTTGAGGTAGGTTAGCCGTCTTTTGCTCAGGAACAGGCTGGGCATCACTCTACCCGTGGAAGGTGGTGAGTGATTGCCATTGCATCACTTGTTTATTGTTTTCTTTCTTCTTCCACTTCTCCTTTGCTTATAAAATTATCAACCCATGAGTTTTCTTGTGTTTGCTCTTCCTTTTCTCTTCTATTCTGGGGGTGGGGGACGTAAGCGAGCAGCTGTGCAGTGCTCAGCTGCCTACCAGGGTTAACCCAAAACTGTGTCAAGGCCAAGCCAGACAGAGCTCATACTTCCCTAGAAATGAAATTGTACTCACCTGCGCCACAAGGAAGCTGCCTAACAGGGACAGGAACTACAACCATCAAATATAACTTTGCTGTGTTCTACCTGCAGCCATTTCACCCCTGATGTGATGGTAGAAAGTAAGAACAAAACAGAAAACAAGTGACACCACACATTAGTACATGAAATAAAGGGACCACGAGAGGGTACTGGAGATGTAAAACCACGGGTGGTTCAGCAGGTCACCTCTGGCCAGCAGCTGGCCATAAGACACCAGGAAAACCATGCTCTTCCCATCACGCCTTTGGAACCATGTGTGTGAGCTCTAACTACCCCTTGGAGCAGGGTCTGGCAACGGGAGCCAGACTGGAGAGGCAACATCTGAGCCTGTTTGCCCTCCATTCATCAGCAGGGATGCATGAAGTATCAACAGGGGAAACTTCCACAGGTTAACAGAAACTGGGATTTAATAACAATCAGCAATAAGGCAATACACGATACGTCAGCTCTGAGAGCTTTTTGGGGTAACAAGTTATGATGTGCCCGTAGATTACACAGGTACTATTCTGTTATTGCTGAAGTTTCATTTTTGTCACTAATGCATTTTGCTAGTAGAGATTAAAGGTCATGTCCCTAAGGATGCGGCACCATTTGTATTAGCAGATCCTGGCTTTCTCTTCAGATAAGTCATCTTGGATTGAATATTACTGGAGGACAAGTGAAAGTGAGATTGCGGGGGGGGAGGGAGAGGAGAGGGGGTGTTATGTGGCTTTACATCCATCTTCATCACGAAGATGGTCACGAAAGGATTGCTGTGTTAACAAGCAACACAGCTCCTAGCACTCGGGTCCCAGACGCTGCGGAAGAGAGAGATCTTTTCAAGGTGAGCGGACTGGCCTAACGGAGAACGTCTCCAGCCAGGGAGATTTATGAAGATCTACT
The DNA here is from genome assembly GCA_013400535.1 of Scopus umbretta. Taxonomy (NCBI): domain Eukaryota; kingdom Metazoa; phylum Chordata; class Aves; order Pelecaniformes; family Scopidae; genus Scopus; species Scopus umbretta. The sequence goes on from VZTL01042861.1 coordinate 16,900, forward strand.
TCACACTGGCAGCAGAAGGCCTGGCAAGCCTCCTCTCCCCAGAGGAGCGATGCTGACTGTTTTGTCCCCCCAGAGAGCCTTGCCGCTCTCCTTGGGCAAGCCACTTGAGGCGAGGGCTTACTCTGCCCACATACCACTCCAAATCACTGGCATTAACTGCCTCTTCTACAAACACACACTGCTTGTTTATGTGCTCCTAAGGTTTCTGAAATTCAAACACTTGGCCCAGAAATGTAACTTAAGTACACTGCCTTTTAAGAGCCCCAAAGGAGAAATGTTGGGGGG
>VZTL01042861.1:20762-44798 GCA_013400535.1 Scopus umbretta
GCCGGGTGAGGGGGCCGCTGGGCGCCTTGTGCGGCGGCGGGGCGGGGGCGGTGGGTCGAGCGCTGCAAGGCTGGAAACACCCGCGCCGACGCCGTCCCCGAAAAACGTTTCTTTGGGGAGTGTGTGTGTGGGGGGAAAGCTCGGGAAAATAACCGCTCTTCCCCGGCAGTGCGTGTGCAGCCCCGGCGGTGCTGCGTGGAGCTAGCCCAAAATAGGCTAGAAAAAACAAACTATAAATGAGAGTTGGCTCGCGTGCCTCCCTTGCCAAAGAGAAACCTTGGCGAAAAGCAGATGGTTATTTTCGTTTTGTTGCAGGTCTGGTAGTTTATTTTTTGTTGGGGCTGCATGGTGGTTTAAGTTGAGGCATGAGATGCTGAAGCAGGTATCGGGCGGCCCAGTGCTTCAGGAGGCCAGACAAAAGAAGTCTGTCTGTCATCTGCTGCGAACTCATGTCGTTCTTTCACTGACATAAAGCATCCTGAGGTAGCATCCTCCAAACGCTGCTGCTGAGCATATTCTCTCCCGGTATCACCACATCGCGTTTGGTTTTGACACCGGTTTATTTTGCAGTGGAATTTGTTACAGAGAACAATGCCAAAGAGTTCTGGTCTGCTCGGAGTGGTGTTCCTCTTGGTCTTTGGCACACTACATTGCTTAATTCACTGTTAAAAGCGTTAATTCCCACTGGCAGCATCAACACGAAGCGGAGCAGGGAGAGAGGGTACCTTGGGGGAGGTATCCCCGAGCCGGCTGGGCAGAGCAGCTGGAGGTGGTGCTGGAAGGCTGGGCAGCGCCTGGGACGGGCGAGCGGACACAGCAGTCCCCGTCCTTGCAGACTCTCTGGAAGGGCCCTTCCACAGCCCTTGCTCATCGGTCGTCCCATTGGGACGTTTTTCCTTGCAGTCGGTCTGGCTGGCAGATGTGGGTCAACTTTCAGAGAGCTGCTTTGTCCCAGTGAGACGATGTGAAGTGCCTGCTCTGCAGCCGTGAGCTGTGGCATTTGGGCCCCACCAAGGGCCAAAGTACGTGGGCATTGTAGTTTTTTACGTGTTGTGTATGCATTCAATGTATTGCCTTTAGCTTTTAGAGGACTGCAAACTTTAAGTGTAGGATGACGCTTGAAATCGGGTATCTTTTGTTGTTCTACTACAAGAGGAAAAAGACTGAGAAAAGCTCGTTCATATTTGTAAACCAGAGAGTTTCAAAGGTAAATGCCAAGTTTAAACTGTGAAGCGAATGTCGAGTCACAGTTAAAAATCTCTCTGTCCCCTTATGAAAATAGCTTTCACCTAGCATCAGTCTTAAACTTGTAAAATGCATTTAACTTTTTTTGATTAGGAAAAAACCAAAAAAAGCAGTCAGGTGTCTGGTCTGTCACGTGTCTGCGTGTATGTACACACAGAGAGGCACTCTTATGCGGAACTGTGGAAAGATGTTGCCAATAGTGGAAGTCATTAACAAAGAAAATATTTTGAATGAAGATGCTGCTTTGTTGTAACAGTGACAGTCCTGTTAATGCCTTTAAGGGAGCAAGGCCCCTCTGGCTGGTAAATTTGGCATGTTTTAGTTGGCTCTGTTGGATGATCGTCTCTTTTTTTTGTCATTTTTTTCACAAATTAAACAACCTTTTAGTTTCCTTGGGAGCTTTGGCCTGATTTTAGGTACACGGTTTGTTACATCTTCCAGCTCTTCCAGTTCTCTGTGCGTGTGCGCAGCCGTGGAGCGTGGTCAGGTGCCTGGTTGGTTTGTTTGTGGTGGTTGTTTTGTGATTAAAACTCAACTGCAACCAGCAAGACTGTTCCATCTTCAGATGCTCTACTGTTTTGACCATCATGCTGGTAACTGCACTTGGAGCAAAAAAACCTTCTAATTTATGAGGTTTGAACATAGTCCACTTCCTGATACCCAGAGCCACAGCTAAGACCGAGCAAAGCAAGCCTATGTTTAAAAAACTCTTAACTTGCATACCAGGAAATCCTCAGTTAAAACATGTGCTGTACTTGACTCATATGGAAATGAAGGAGAGAAAACTAAAACCTCGTTAGAAAAAGTCTGTCTGGTTATTTGTCACTCTGGTTTTACAGCTCTTTTTGGAGGAGCTGGTTCCTTGGTGAGATTAGCAAATTACTAATTGAGTATGTATCTAATCTGAAATTTTGTCAGTCATCTGTTCAGTTATTTATTATCAGTAATTGACTATCTTTTAACTTTCCCTGTTCTGCTGCAATGTGTGTGTTTTCATAGGTTTAAAGACACAGTATAGCATCATGAGCATAAGCATACAAATGACACAAGAACAACGTGGTGTTTGAGTCAAGTAGTTAGCGAGTCAAACTTTCACATGCTGCAGCAGGGAACACCTGATGGCCGTTCTTGGAGTGGCAAGGCACTGCTAGGCCTGCCCCCTGTGTTGGTGATATCCCAGCTGCCAAATACAATTCTCCCAATACTACAAGACCCCTTCATTTTGATACCAATGTTTATAATAGCCTGTTGGATAAGACTGATGGAAATGCAGTAACTATGTTCAAGACCGCCATTTCCCCACAAAGTAGTCCTAGAGGCTATTATCAGCAATGAATTTATAAGGTGATTTTATTTTTTTTTTACAGTGTGCCACAGTATGTTAAGTAATGTTTGAAGCTATTTCCCCAGCATCTTTAGATAAAAGAGGAGGTAGTCTTAAAGCTAGTTTAGTTACCTGTGGGGCACAGCAAAGGGCCGTTATTTGGTGCCAACGGTAGCCTCAAGTAGACTTGGCCCATGTTAACTGTGAGCTGATGCTTTCCAGCCACTGCACCCAGAGGCTGTCAGAGGGTGATGAAGCTATGGCTGTATTATACATACTCATCCTGCAAAATTATGATCCAGCCCATAACTGTTAGGTTGCCTAGTACTGAGGACATTTATTTTGCTGAGCTGAAAAATGTGATGTGTGAAATTGTCCACCTCTGAGCCTTCATCCTGAGCATTCTTTGTGCTATGTGCAAGTCTGGTAAAGGACGGTGTGGCACCGTGGTGTGCTGAAGTAAATGCGTATGGCCTATAGTGCCAAACTCAAGTTAATATTCTACAACAGACAGGATGGCTTTTTGCTGCAGAAACCCCATGCTCACAGTTCTATAAAAATGAACTATCTTTGCAGCTAAGGCACCCCCTTCTCCTGGCAGAAGTTTTCTGGTGTTTCAGGTGGTGACCCTCTTAAAATTTAACTCATCATAAAGAGTTTACATCACAAAGAATCTGAAAACTTTACAGAATTGTTTTTATTCATAGGCTTCTGGCAGCCTATCCATTTTTATACAAACATCCAAATTAGTTTAAAAATTCTGATTTCCTTGCTTACATACTATGGTGTCCATTTAAACAAACACATCATACTGTATGTTAACCAACTTTTTGAGATTCAGTTGACTCACTGTTTATTTTAGCATTTAAACCTTTATTTAAAGTTTGGTTCTTAGTTTTATGCTTTGATAATTATGTAATTAAAATTAATAATGAGTAATTTTATAAAATTATCCTCATCTTTTAGCTGTGTAAAGAGTTCTTGGCTATGCATTTGTTGAAGTTCATATAGTAGCAAGATCATATTCAAGATCTCTTCAGCTTACACCATTTAATTTCTGTTTTCTTATGCAGTCTCTTTAGTCAAAAACTAACACCAGGGTAGAAAGGAAGAAAGAAAGAAAGAAAAAAAACATTGCTGAGGTTGCTCACAGTGCACTGAAAGCAGCCTGTGGCCCTTCTCAGCATCCCTGGGCTTTGTTACTAGCTCCTCACTAATACAAAGGTTATCTCCACTAATCTCCTCTAATGTACACTCACATAACTCACATACCTGAGATAATGAGAACTTCATTTGTAAACAGTTTATTTTTTTAAGTTCAGCAAAGTTTTTTTTAGTGGTTTAAAAAGAAAAGGATTGCATTGATGAGAAAAAAAAATGTTTCCACTATAATTTGTTGTATAAAATACCCTGGTTTGATGATTTCTTTTGAAGATGCCATGTAGTGAATTGGTTGAGAGTAAAATTATTATTAAACAGAATTTGAATAAATAAGTGGCCAGAACTCTCATATTCTTATTTTTGGAGATTCTTAAAAAAACCTCTTTTAGTCAAAGGTAGAAGTTAAAGTAGAGACAAGCCAAAAATATGCAGTGGATCACAGATTCCCATTTCTTATTGTTCTGTTACATTGTGAATTTGTTTGGCTATCTGTTGTTTGGATATTCCTGGAATGTTCTGGTCATGTGAAAAACATGTGTTTTGGTAAGGGAGAAAAGATTCAGCGTGACCTAGGTGTGTCATATACTAATTTATAGCTTGTATGTCATTGTGACCTGAAAGGTAAATGAAAATATTAAAAGTGCGTTCTTAAAAAGTGTTCCACGTGTTGGGGTTTTTTTCTTTCCTTCTTTCTTTCTTTTTTTCTTTCCTTCTTTTCTTTCTTTTTTTCTTTCCTTCTTTCTTTTTTTAATGGCCCAACTCATAGTGCTGGGTACTTGAGAATGGCAGTCTGAAAACATTTTGTCCAGCCTTCAAAACCATAAAAGTGCATTTCACGATAAAAATGTACAATGTGTACCTCAAGTCTCCTCAGCAAAATCCCAGTTTGGGTGGTGGTGTTTTTGGTTTTTGTGTTTGTTAGGTTTTTTTTTGTTTTTTTGTTGTTTTTTTTTTTGTTACAGAGCATGAAATCTAGATGAGTAATTGTACAGTAATCTTCAAAGATTTGAGGGAAGACATATCTCATGTCTGAAAGAAAGGGGAATGTGAAAGCAAAGGAAGGCTTGGATGATCCCTGCTTTTCTGTACAAGGAGAACTGGGATCTGTGCCTTGCTGCCTGTGGCAGAGGTTGTGGAGCCGCAGCACTTCTTGCAGATGTGTCCTGCCACTGTTGAGCCTGTGATACAGCTTCTACAGTTTTGGGGTGGTTTTTTTGAAGCTAATGACACTGTTGCTTCTGAAGACAGGGTTTGGAAGAGGTGGTGGTTTAGAAACTACTAGTGATTTGAAGGCAGAAGGAGCATGTAAAAGAGCAAAGAAACTACTGGAGTCTAGATCCTCAACCGTGCTAGGCGCTTTAGTATTTCTCTCCTGCAGAAATACATGCATTTTAAGTGTAAGAAACATTATGCTGCTTAAGTGATGAAGAGGGATCCTTCTGTGGCAGTACTGTATGAACTGTATGGTCATTCAGGTAACCTCCCTCAAATTGCAAACCTTCGTATTTAAACTGAAAAGAATCAGTGCAGTGGTTTGTCTTGTTTTAACTCTTCAAGACAAGTAAACAAAGAGCACTTTCAGGTCACGGTGTGCAGTACACAGTCCTTGGTTGGTCTGGTTGTGGAGTACAGAGAAAAGGAACCAGTCTTGTACCTTCAGGCTGACACAGTTCAATGGAAATGGGGAACAATTATTATTTTTTTTTTTCATTTCAAAGATATCCAGTGTACTAAAGGAAAATTTTTTATCAGCTTAAACTTTGCTACAACTTCAGAACTATGCATGTCTTTATTTTCTTGCTTTACTAGTTCACATGATTTCTGCATTGTTTTCCTCTCCCTTGTTTGTTGATTAATTGCTAGTTAACAGTGTAAGAAAGACAGATATCTCTTCTGCTTTAGTGTAAGTCATATTGTAAGAAAAGACAAATTAAAAAAAGCATGCTACAATGCATACTATTTCACAGAGGTTTAGTACTTGACAAACCAAATACGTGGTTAGGTGTTTATTATACTTTTCCTTTTTGAAGTTCAGTCAGGTTCTCCATAAAGTGTTTTCACGCTCACTAGGAATTAAAATAAAAAAACCCTTGCAAACTCTTTGTTTAACCTGAGAGGATAATATTTTTCATAAATATGTAAATTTACTTTCTTGGAAACACACTGTGCAGTCCTACATTCCATTTACAGATTCAGATTTTGAGTATAAAATTGTTATTCATGCCAGCCTGTTCTTTCCTATTATAACAGGAAAATGCTGCTCTGTTTTTCTCTTTTTTGGTGTTAATTACTTTGTGCTCATTGAAATGCAGTACATATAACTATTTCTTTTTTCCTTTTATTTTAAAGCCTTGAAGAAAGAAGATAGCAGCTTTGATGAGGTAGGTCTTTGTACCTTACAAAGTCCAGGTGTACCTTAGTATTTCTCACTAGTGCTAAAAGAAATCCATAGATAGTAGTGTTATGATGTGCATATGTGTTAATACATGCATATTGCTCGAACATATTTTCATTTTCCAAATAAGTACCAGATGAATTTGTTGGTCAAAGGCTCTGAATGGAATGCTTGGGGTTTTTTTGAATATAATAAAACTCAGTGTTGTTTGAAAAGTGGTAATTTAAAAATGTTCCATGCAGAGAAATGTTGCATGCGGAGAAAATACTTTACAGAACTTTATCCACGGTAATTCTTATAATTGTAGGCCTGTACTGTAACAGACAGTGAAAAAACATCACTCTTGAGAGATGTTTTGCCTTATGTAAAGTGCTCCTGCATTGGCTTCTTGCTGAACACATCACCTGAGATAGATGCTTCTTATGAAATAAAAAAAACCAAACCAAACCACCACCACAAAAACAGCAGCTAGCTGTATTGGTAAAACTGATGCTTGATTATTCAGTGTAATCAGATTAGGGTTCTGACCTATCTGCAATATGATATGTGTGTTAATTTGTAAAATATGCTGCTCATGATTTGTGCTTGCTTTTACTTGTGATTGGCTTTGAGAGGTTCAGGTCAGTGCGAGTTGTCTTGCAGTGCACGTGTATGCAGGAAGAGGTGTAGGTCTTGGTGTGGTGAGTATTGTAGTCAATGCTTGCCTTGTATTTCCCTCTGCCACCATAGCTGGAAGCAAATGGTAGTATTTTCATTTGTTGATGTTATACTTCTGGCATTTCTGTGTTTTCTTCATTGCATGCTGTAAGCTTAAATTCTTGGCTGATTACAGTGAGATAGCTGCTGTGTAATGCCAGATTCTAGAATATATAAATGATGATGTAATGTCCTCAGACATTCATCTCTTTCGTATTATACAGGTTGTACTGAATTTTACACCCCTCTGCTCAAATTCAGTAACAGCGATATAAATGTTTTGTGCTTTTCTGACATGTGTTGCAGAGACCTGTAACTCTGCTTGACCCCTCTCAGGGCTGGCATGAAGGTCGTGGGGTTGGACTCTGTTTTCAGGAACTCTTGTCAGATCACACAGTGGTCCTGACTATTGTATTTCTCTTGCAACATTGGTAGAACTTGATTCCTCCCTAAAAGTTACACTCGAGTGGATACGTCGTTGGTAGACTTTGAATCCTTGTGTTATGAGTCTGGTCTGTTGTTGTCCACTACTTTCTTCTGGGGCCTGCAGTGTTATATCTCTGCTACCACCTACCCAGTACGTACTTGGTATTACATTTGATACAGAATTTGAAAGGATCTGTGAAAAAATGCCATCTATGAAGATGACATTTTTTCTGTCCCCTCCCAATCCCCAGGACTGTTTATCTGTAGCTATGCATTTTCTTTAAACCTGGCTTTCTGTTTGAACAGGAGACAACTTGAGCAAATTTTTATTTAAATGTTGGGGTTTGGGGAAAAATAATCTTTCAAATATGTTTTTAATGGAATCTGACAGATTGTTGATGTGAGGTAGCAAGAGAAGGCTAGTGGGAAGGGTACACAAAATAATTTTCTTCATCTCCTGTAAATAGGGAAGAGCTCGATGTGACATTAGCATCAATCAGTTCCATAGTTTTAGGTGATGCTTCTTAGAAGACAGAAAACTGTGCTGAGATTTTATGTTGTCCTTGTTATCTCTTCAAACTCAATGCAAGGGTTCTTGGCAATTATCAAGCCTAAAGTGTGAATCAGAGAATGGGCTGTACCGTGTATCACTTAATTCCTTTCTTTTCAAACACCCTTCAAATCAGAAGATAAAACAGTCTTTAGTACACTATTGTTACAGTAGTGTAACAATAGTGTACCTGATTGTAATGACACGTACTTCTAAGGGAGAGAATATCTGCAAGTAGAGTGGGCACAGTTGTTGGTCTCAGAAGGCTATCCTGAAAAACACTACTAAGACCATACCACGATATAAAAGGAAGACAGTCTAGTCTTCTGGCTAGTATACGTAGTATTGATACGCTAGTGATGCAGTTATGAAGAGAGTTATGATGACAATAAGTGGGAATATCAGATAAGGAGGAGGGAGAGGAGGTAGTTGTCCAAGCACTGTTTTACTTCAACTTTGTAGGTCTCCTATTACAAAAAATTATATAGTTAAATATTGAAGCATAAATTGCATTTAACAAGAAGCATGTTCTCCTTGTACAGTTAGTGAAAAGATACTTTTTCTCCTTTCATAGTGCTGAAAGACACTGTGTTTCCCCTTTCCTGGAGGGAGATTGCCCTGTGAAGTGGGGATTGAACAAGTTGCAATGAACTTGTGGGGAAGGATTCTTGTGCTCCTGGCACCTCGATAGAGAAGGAGGACTGATGTGTGTTAGCCTTTGAAGTAGCGAGCAGGTCACCAGTAGCAGACGCTGGCCAGCAGGGACCTGAGATCTCTGAGTGGGGAGGGGAGGTGGGAGGAAGGTGACCTTTCTAAAGCCACGAGGTTTGGGTTTGCAGCCCAGTCAGTTGTCAGGTTATCCTGCAGGTTGTAGGTGCTACATTGGGAGCTTACTTGTTTGTCCTTCAGGAGTTGAGGGGGAAATACCGAGCTGTTCAGTGGATTTTATTCTACCTACTTTACACTTGCATACAGTAGCTGAGAAGCGTATAGCACTGCAGGAAATAATCTTTCTTTTGAAGAGAAATGACTAAAAATTATGATATCAAACATGACAAGCAAGTGTATCACATAATTGCTTTCTGTGGGTTATGAAGCTAATCCCTCTAGTAAATTAGGAGCAGAAGAATCATGAACAGTAAAGCCTGTGAATAAGTTCCATGTCAGAAAATACTTTTAGTTGTTCTAGAAGAGTTTCGGGGATCTTTGTGGTGAATTTAGTCCTGCCTGTAAGCTCAGAGCACAGCAAGTGTGAAGGAGTAGTGCAGGATTTGTCATGCTTTTTGTACCTGATGTTGTGTTACTTTGCTTAAATTTTGAAAGAAAAAACTCTTTTCTATGGATGCTACTGGCCTTTACCACGGTCCACAAGAACACTTGAATTAATCCATTTAAAACCATTGATAGCCTATTTACCTCCCTAAGATGACATTTTCCAGAGACTCAGGTGAATAAAGGAGTAGGTACAGACCACTTTTTGTATAGCCTTTCATTCAAGGCAGCAAAGTACTAGTGTGGTTTTGTGTGTGGTTTGTTTGTGGTTTGTTGTTGTTGTTGTTGTGGGTTTTTTTTTTTAACTTTAGCCTTTTCCGTTTTGTCATACCAGTGATTACTGGTCACATTGTTGGAACTGGAACATGGGCCTGCTCCAGTACCTACTGAAACCAGTGGGAAGATTCTCAGTGTTTTCAGTGGTTCATGGATTGATTTCTTCTATGATGAAATATCATGATTTGCAGGGGGATGTGTGTTTGCAGGCTGTTCAAAGTTAGTTTATTTGAGTGGGAGAGAGTAAGGCATCTTCTCCTTGTATCCCAAAATGTTGTTACCTGCCCTCTGAAGAGGGCAAACTGCAATAAAAAAAAAACCAAAACCAAAAAAGAGTTGTCGTCCTTTTCAAAGCAACCTAAATTTCACTCTCTGAGTGTAGGTTCTGGCTCAGAAAGCATCTCTTTCATTCTTTTAGTCAAAACACTGATTATCGACTCTGGATACCAAGATAGAAGATAACACCTCTGAGGAGCAGGGTTACATGCAAAGAGCGGTCTATAAACAAATGTTTGGCCCTTGAGTGAACGTTTTATTTGTGCTCCAGTAGTTTTTTTCTCTGACAGTTCAGAGTAGTAATTTCCAATTATGCAGGATTGCTTTGATGTCTTTGGACCATTAGTGTAACAAGAACTATGGAATTTGTCCACTCTGTCTTATAATGGTGGAACTATCTTCTTTTTCACTCAAATGAGTGTGATCAAGGCCAGTAACATGTGGCTGAATTGCAGCATATTTGTTGGAATGACAGCCAGTGCTGATGTTGTGACTAACCTCGTCACAAGGGTGGTAACCTATTCCTTTGGTTAGCTGCTTGCTGTTATGATTTATTTCTAGATTATTGTCAGTCAGTCTTGAGCTGTTGGTTCTCGTCCTTCTGTTGTTAGTGGTTTCTCTAAGCACTTAAATTGTGGTTTAGGACTGTCAATCATATGCATGCACGCTAGATAAATTAATATCAATGTCATAATGAAATCAAAACAAAATAATCTTAAGACTCAAAATCAATATGAATTCATGTGATTATTGCTTCTTATGTGGTGCTGTTGTGTGTATTGCTGTTGTTTAGCTATATTTTAGTGTTAATTTTGCCCAATATCAAGAGCACCTTTTTTGTTTAAGGCCACCTTCCTTAGGAAATTAGGATATTGTGATTGTGCCTGCTGCATATGTAATACTTTCTGACTCCACCCAGTGACTTTGAAGCTGGCTGACACTAGATGCTTGTTGAAAAAGCATGTGAGCTGGCTGAGGCGCAGAGATAAGAATCTACTCTGATGGAAAAGCTGGAATGCAAGTTCTTGTGAATATAGGAGAATCTGGTTGGAGGTGTTATGAATACTCTGACATCCGCAAAATCCTTAATACTTACCTACTTCTAGCTACATTTGGAGTTTCCAACTCTGAGGAAGCCAAACTTCATTTATTTCACTCATAGAACAACTTCTGTGTGTTTGAAGTGGAAGTGTGTGAAAGGGGAGGGAGTTTTGCCAAGTTCCATCTTAATTCTGTAATGTGTTACTCTCACAGTCTCTCAAAAAAACCCAAATCCAAACCAAAAAGGCTACTCCAGAGGACACTCATCTCTGAATCAGAACTCTTGTATAGAGTGTATCTTGTATTTGAAGAATTAAAGGGAAGGGTGTAGTTGGAAAAAAGTAGAGTTCTGTAAATGAACAAGAGGAATTTGAATGCCATAATGCAGGGGCACATAATACACTAAGTAACACTTGTGCATTTTTTCAAGTTTTATTTATAGTAAGTAGCTTGAGAGAAGTGCATGTAGGAAGTATAGATCTGGCACTATATCTTTACTTTCTCCTGCAGGAGAGGATCTGAGTTATGGGAGGTGAAGGAGAGAGAAATCTCCCTTGTGAGATTTGGTGTTACTTTTTGTGGGATCTTGGAATAAATGTTGATTATTTCACTCCTGGGAGACTTAAAAGGATGGGGTCGGTGTGTGAGAGACTCAGGGAAGAGCCTGTGATACAAAAGATTTTGGAAGCCTGCTTGTTGTCCCTCCCTCTGGGATGCGGTAATTCTTTATTGATCTAGATACAGTAAAATCAGTTACAAGCCATGGCTGAGCTGTCTGCTTCTTAATGACTTTGTTTATATGTAGGAGGCAGGAGACTGGTGACTACTGAACTGCTTTACATTGTGATGTGTGGTATGTTGTGATGGAGAAGTGATTAAAATAAGCGTTGCATGGGTGATGTTTATAAATGGCCTGAATACTTTCAGAGTGGGGGTGTTACCAGTGCTGAGAACTTGGGTTTGACTTTGATGCAGTTCTCATCTGCTTCATGCTGGGACAAGCAGGTAGTGTGTGGTGGTTATCAGTTGTGACATGTGACTGAAGGCTGATGGGAAAGAGATGTAGGAAGTAATGTTAGAAAAATTAAAACAAACAAAGAAACTGAATTTGGAAAACAAACATAGAAGTATAGGTGTCAAAGCAGTTTGTAAAAAATACCAGGGAACCAGGTCAGAAAGTCTTCATCTGGTGGTTTAAGCTACTTCGCCAAACATGTGCAAAAATGGTTGAAGTATCTTGAGAAATGTGTCCATTCAGATGTAGGTCATAAAACAAATGAGAGGAAACATAATTCCAGGCAGAAGATAATAACTCAGTATTGGAAGTTGCTGCTTGTGAAGTGTTACTTGATGCATGACACAGGCAAATTTTTTGAGGGGGAAAGAGGGAGGTAAAAGCTCAATAATGTAATCCGATGCCTTCTGTGGGAGGCCCGTCTTCATTTATGCAGTTCTTGGATTCACAAGGTCTGGTTTGTGAAACTTCTGATGGCTTAAAAAAGAAAGCAAACCAACAACCCTTGGACAGCCTCGCTTAATTTCTTAGAGAATTACCAGTATTTATATGGCAGCTAGGGATTCCTGTCACTTCCATGTGCTGTGTTGCACATGGAAGAAAGTTGAGCTCTGGAAGATGTGAGGTGCTTCAGAACCAGGTCTAGGTGACCACAATGCAAACTAGTAAGTAATTGAGAGGTGGCAGGAAAGCCACCAAGAAAAACTGTGGAATGGCTGCTGTGTTATGTCTAGTTTCAAGGCTTTGAAGCAAAATTGGAGACCACATGGAAGCTTGTGAGATTTATTTGTCAGTGATTTTTTGCTCATTCAGAACAGGAATTGTTCTTAACGTTGGGGGATAAACCTGGGCTTTAGGAGACTAAAATTTGAGAACCTTTCTGTTGTGCTCAGGGAAGAGTTTTTATCTCAGAGCATCCCTTAAGTCTCTTGAGTGGCAGTGGTTTGACTTTTTGCCCCAGCCATCGATGTGTTCAGTTGTGCATTCTTCTGCCTGGCATGTTTGTGGACAGTGCATCCAGTTACCGTCAGAAAGTATATATTATTTTCATGGGGTAAGAAAAATGGTTAAGTCAACTGTGAAACTGCTTACTCCCCTTCTCTGCCTTCCCTTCTCCTATGGACACTGGATGGAAGAAGGGTTCATGTTACTAGTTAATATATATGTGTCCTTCACTTATTTTTTCTTTGAAAATGGATAGAGCAAAGGAGCAGAGCTTGGTCTGAATCCCTGTCCACAGCAGTGACTTGTGAGGATCTGGCCAAAACACTGACATATATAAAAGCCTTAACCTCAGTTCTGGTCTGCAGGCAAGTGTTTTAGCTGTCAGAGAAGCATTGCAAAATGAAGATGAATTTCGAGGCCTACTTCTTTCACTTGTGCATGTGTGTTTTCATGTTGGATGTTTCCGTTGATCAGATGAGTGGTTATATGTATTCCAGAGATGTGGACTCTGAATGCAAGCTATTATTATTTTGACAAAATATGCTTATGTGTAAATCTGCTGTTTGTTTTCTTGGGACATATGAGATATTCTAATTTATTGGTAGATTAAATAAAGTAGAGTAACAAAACAGAGTACGTTACATATGGGATAAGTACCTTCTTGTTCTTGGCCTTGCTGGGCAATCTCCTGGCTGAGAGATAGGAAATAATCCTGTGACTTCCTTGATGGGTCTGTCTCTTCCATCTTCTTTGTACTTAGACCTTACTGCCTTTTTTTTTTTTTTCTTCTTCCGAGCCACACTACTAACAGACATATGACTATATTTAAATCTTCTTCTCATGAAAGGATCTAAATGAAAATTATTTCTGTCTGCTTCTTAGCTTTGCTGAGAAATTCTGCATCTATGATGCCTCGTCTGCTGTGTGTCACAGTATCACTGACAACAGTATATTTGCAGGATCCCATCCACAGTAATCGAGGTCAATTGACATCTCTTGCTATTTATTTGGAAGGGATAAGAAAAGGGGATTGCAGGCTGTGACTAGTTTCTTTAAGAAAAATGGATGTTACAATCACAAAACAATGTCATTTTGATGATACTAAGGCCTAAAGAAATTGTCATTGCCTTACACCTGCTTTTCTGTATATTTTGGAATTTGTTTATCCTTTTTCCCTTCTAGCGAAGTTTCTGCTTGGATACCAGTTGAGTTGTAGTCCTGCTGGTGGTACTTTTGCTCTTTTCAGGTATGAGAATTCTTCGTGTCAAGTTTGAAAATTCAAACTTGAGTATTACAGGTTATTTAAATGTGAAATATTGGCAGTGATTTAAGAGTGAACACTGCTGAAAACTTAATGATAAATGATGCAGGCAAGGCCACTGAGAGAGCATATAGTGCATTCTCACCAATTCCAAGTAACAACTGGAATTATTTGTGTTCAGGCTCTCCTGAGGTAGTTACTTAATCTGAATGAAGTTTCTCTGTAGGATCCAGGTGTTCTCCTTTTTTAGTGTTGAGAAGTGAAAGCAGAGCTACTTGCTGCTGTGCTGGCCCAGGAAAATCAGTGGCTTACAGTACTTTTCCTGCTGTTGCATGCTCGGCGGGGCTTGTCTTTGTATGTGAACAACTTCTTAGTCTGATAGCTCACATACAAAAAGACGTTCTTCCATACATACATGTGTGAGGAGTTTCCCTGTTTCTTTTAGTGAGAGTAAAATGAATTTCTTTGTACCGGTGGATTCTTATTTGTACTTAGTCGCACTCAGCGCTATTTTGCTTTAATGGATCTTTGTCTTCCTTTTCTTCCACTGAAACTGCACATTCAGACTCAGGCACAGGTTGTGGCCATGGTGATCCTGAAACTACCTGAGGCTGGCTCCATGCTGTTCTTGAACTTGTTTTCTGAGTCCCATCTTCAAAATCCAAGTCTGAAGGAATTTGTCTGAGGTCACTTGCTGTGGTTAGTTAGGTCAGTTATGCCCTTCAGCTTTGAAATCTGGAAGACTTTCTGTTATCCCAAGTATGTTGCAAGAAGTAGTGCAGAAGCTAGGATGCATGTTTTGGTTCATAAGATTTTTCTTAAGTTAATACCCTCTCAGCTGAAGCATTTTTCCTCACTGTATTGTTAGGCAGTTACAGAAAGCAGTTAGAAGGAGAACGTATTGGAATTCATACAGAGCTTAACAGTGTCCCCTTCTTTTTATCTCTGTCTCTCTATTAACATACAGTGATTGTTGTCAGAAGACAAAGAAACAAGATTTTCATATGTTATTTCTTTGGAAATCCTTTTGTTCCTTTTTTTGTTTTGTTTTGGAAACCAGCCACACACACACATCTCCACTGTCCCCTATGGGACTGGTTTGTCTAACCTCTTCTGTGTCTTTTGGAATTAGTAGTCCTCTTATTATAACAGTTTCAGGTTTCATTTTAGTTATTTCCTTTTATCCACTATGGTGACAAAAACTGTGTCATAGTCCAAATGCACTATCAGTAGCTGTCAGTTGACTCTTAGACACACACACAGTTCTTTGATTTCTTCTTTTTTTTTTTTTTTTCCCCTGTTTTGTGCCTGGTTTTGTTTATTTTGTTTAGTCAGAGTGTAATTATCGATATTCACCATTTATCTTCTGTTTGTCTTGTTCTTAAGCTGGTATTGTTTCCTTGTCCATGGTGACATGGATGCTACTGAAGTCCTTGCCAGTTGTTGAGGCAGCTGCATAGGAGCACAGCCGGGGTGGGACTTCATGTCCTGAGTGGAGCAGGCAGGGAGAGAAGGGAGCACCTGTGAGCTGGCTGGGGCTGCCAGGGCTGTCAGACACTGGCAGAAGTGATGGAAAACGTGGTTTGGTGGCTTTCATTTATTTATTGGCCTTCTAAACAGCCAGACTTATTAAATGATCTCCAACCTGCTCTGCTTTGCTGATGCCAATTACTGATGCAATTTTGCAGTTAAAATAGCAATCTACGCTTGCTCAGAAAAAGTTAGTTTTTTAGCTTCTCCATGTGAAGAATGCTGCCTGTTCCATTTGTCAGATTCATTATCATTCTTACCATGCCTTGGCTTGTTTAGATGTGGGAAGTCTTTCATGACTGCAGGTTTGCTCAGTTTAGAGGGAAGAAAAGTTTTTTGTTTAAAAAAAAAAAAAAAAGAAAAAAAAAAAGAGAGGAACCAGATAGAAACAGGATGTTACAGGCATCTCCTGCTGACCTTGGAGATGCACAGAATTCCAGAAACTAGAGGACAGCATCTGGAGAAATACTTGAGGGTTTTTTTTTATTTATTTATTTAGTTAGTTATTAGTGTGATATGGCTCAGTTAAATGTGATGTGTCTGGCCATCATCAAATCATGACAGAAGCTCAGAGATGAAAGGGTATGCTTTATTTGCTTGCTCTTCAAAAAGGCGTGCTGTAACACTTCAAGACTTTTTCTGTTCAAATCAGTAGGAAAATGGTATTTTTATCTTTGAAAGTAAGCTTGCAGTAACTAAGCAGTTATGAGTTAGACAAAGTACATATATTTTTTTTATATCTCAAGAACAAGTCTTTTCAGTGGTGTGGAGAGAATGCTTAGTCATGCATTTATATGGACATTAAGACAATGGGTTCAAACTATGAGCTTTAACAAAGTGATGACATTCAACAAAATGCTATTTCAAAAGTAAAATTTAAGTTATGAAAAAAAGTTCTAGTGTATTTGAACAAATACTGTCAGGCAACCTGTGACTCTCTTTCTGAAAGTTCTGTCTTCTTGCATTAATTTCAACAAAGTTCTAATTGAGCTGCTCTGGTAGGCTTATTGCCAGCAATAATTATCTGATTCTTCCAGAAGTGGGGTGGAAATGATGTAAAGTTTTACAGTCGAAGTTGGTGTCACCACTTAAGCTTCATAGAGGACACTTACATGAATTTATGCCCATAGGACCTAGCAGAGCTCATGAATATATTTAATACTTAGTGATGAGGATGTGAGCCCTAGAGGTGATTTCAAGAGGCTGCTGGGGTTCAGTGGAGATGCAAGACTTTGGAGCAGATGTTCTACTGTGAATGGGATCCTCATCTTGGAAACCTATATGAATTGGGTTTATTTTATTGTCAAAGTTTGGAAGAATGCCAAGGCTCTCTTCCTTGCTCAGTTTCTATCTCTTGTGAAAAATGTAGAGAGAAGGCCTCTTGGAGAGGAAGACAAAAAATGGAAAACGTAATGCTTTTTTATTTTGCTAAAGAACATGGATGGAATTGGAGATATTCAGTAGGAATCCATTAATTATATGCTGAGTTTGCTTCTTAGCCTTCTTCAAAATTTCAGATGTAGATATCAAATCAGGCAGAAGTTAGACTGAACTTTCAGGAGTTGCAACCTCACTGTTTTACTACTGTTCTACTACATATAACTTGCACTCTGTCAGTAACGGTGTGAGCCGCTCTGAGGGACAACAACATCCAGAATGAATCCCGTGTCATCCACCACAGTCTTTAACTGGCTACAAGATGAAATTCTGCCTGGGGAAAAAAAGGAGACTTGGTCTCTAAGTTCAGGCAACACTGTTTCCTAAAACTTATTATGCTGGGGGCTGACCAGCTTTGCAGAAAGGGACCTAAGGGTCCTGGTAGACACCAAGTTGAACATGAGCCAGCAATATGACATTCCTGCAAGGGCAGCTAATGGTATCCTGGGCTGTGTTAGGAGGAGTGTTGCCAGCAGGTCAAAGGGAAGTGATCCATACCCTCTACTCGGCACTGGTGAGGCCGCATCTGCCAGTACTGGGCTTCCCAGTACAAGAGACACATCGACATACTGGAGAGAGCCAGTAAGGTAATTAAGGGACTGGAGCATCTCTCCTATGAGGAAAGGCTGAGAGAACTGGGACTGTTTAGCCTGGAGAATAGAAGGCTCAGGGAGGATCTTACCAATGTCTATAAATGCCTGATGGGAGGATGTACAGAAGACAGAGTGTCCAGTGACAGGACCAGAAGCAGTGGGCACAGAATGAAACACAGGAAGTTCCATCTGAAGATCAGGAAACATATCTTTACTGTGAGGGTGACATTGTACACTGTACACAAGT
The DNA here is from genome assembly GCA_013400535.1 of Scopus umbretta. NCBI lineage: Eukaryota > Metazoa > Chordata > Aves > Pelecaniformes > Scopidae > Scopus > Scopus umbretta. Next base: position 38,453 of record VZTL01042861.1, read on the forward strand.
TGCCCAATAGGGTGATGGAGTCATCATACGTGGAGATAGTCGGAAGCCATCCAGACAACCTACCCATCCAGTGCAATGTGATTTAGGTGGCCCTGCTTGAGCAGGTGGGTTGGACCAGATGACCTCCAGAGGTGACTTCCAACCTCCACCGTTCTGTGATTCATTAACTTTATTGCAGGCTACTTTCTTTCTGCAGTTAAAAAACCCAATGCTTTTTGCATCGCTTGTGTCACAAGCAAATGACTTATTGTTAGTTTTGTCATATATGAACATGAATAATATTTTAAGTGTTTCCGTAGGGAGAGGTGATTTTCTTCATGTGTAATTCCATACAGTACATTGCAAATTAATTGTGGTCCAAGTTCTAGAAAGGCTGTAAGAGGTATTGTTTCAAACCACTGGTTTATAAAAGCTTAGAAGAAATCCAGATGTGAAGATTCTCTGCAAACATTTGTAATGAAAAGCTTATTTTTAGAAGCTCATTCCTATCCATCGCTCATCTGCCGAAGATACCTCTGGAAAAGCCCTTCTATTTCTTTCTCTCCCCAAACCCATAACACCTGGTACTCCAGAACAAGCAACACAGAGCTTATTGCTGTTCTTGGAATTTTTTTCTTTTCTAGAAATCTGTACTTTGCCTCTTATCTCCTGTTTCCATGAGAAATTAAAAAAAAGGGGCTCTTGTGCTGTTGGCTTAATTAATATGAATAATGTATGTATATTTAAGATGTCCCCTCCCTACCCTGCAACTAGGTTAGTTTCAAAAGTAAGAGGCTCTGAGGGAGTAACCTATAGATGGAAAACACCTGTATTTATGAAACTCTAAAAGAACTACATGCTTCCAAAAGAAATAGAGCTTCTTTCCCCTGGAATTATTCCTTCGTAGCAAATTTGTGGAGACATTTTGGGGCTCCTGATTGATTTATCCGGAAAGAGGAAACGTTTGCTGCCAAAAGCATGAGAGTAAAAGGAAGCTTTGTCAAATGAAGCAAATTCTGCACAATGTCTTGAGTTTTCCCTTTTTAAAGGACACTAGTAAAGTTGGGGGAAGGACAGTGTCAGAGAAAAGTAAACAACTTCTGTTCTTTTTGGTGTCTTGATTATAGTAGCAGTTTTGGGCAGTAGGGTGGGAGGAGAGATACTGATTTTCACATGTGAATTCTTCCTCCATAAACCTAGGGGAAGGGGGAGTATCCCATCACAATTATTACCTGCTGTATGTGTGTGCTTTTCCTTGGTTTTCTCATTTAGTTATTCTTTAGGTATGTTTCAGTCTCTTCTAAATACACACCATGTGGAGATGTATGGAGCAAGTCCAGGCTAGTTGAAACGTCTCAATTCTTGATCTAAAGTGTAGCCTTTAAATGCTTCTTAAGGTGAATTTCTCTGCTTATGGGCTTGTTCCCGAAATGTTTCCAGTTCTGGAATTGGTGTTAGCATAAAGAAATATGTGGAAAAATAGCTGAGGAACCAGAGTCTAACCAGAATTACTCATGTCATCTTACCGGCTGTCAACAGGACTCCTGGTTGTAATTCTGGCTTTAACACTTTGGGGTTTAACCCTTGACTTCTAGGAAAGAGCCTGTGAGTTGATGATGATAATAGGGCTGTATTTTTAATTTGAAAAGGCTGTGTTGTACCTGTAACTTTTTTTGCTTATGCATAAAGCTGCTGTCAACATCAGCGAAGCACAGCTGAATGGCCTCTATATTTGAAAGTGTGGCATACCTTTATTTCAGTTTTCTGCCTAACACTGGCACATGATCACATTTTACCCCTTTTTTTTTTTTTTTTACACAAAGTTTCCCCTTTATTTTAAGGGNTTTTTTTTTTTACACAAAGTTTACCCTTTACTTTAAGGGGTAAACTGCCTTATATTAACTTGCATCTGTGTAGAATTGCCTCTTACATGCTCTTACGGTGGAGTAGCTGCCATTTTGTAATAGCAAGATGGCATGCATCCTGCAAACTGGTTCACGAAGCTCTGTCCTGAGCACCAAACTTCTTCAACAGAAGAGTTCAAAAGGCTGTGCTCAGTGTGCTAAAAAATGGTACCCTTGGGCTCCTACTTGATCAGACTTGGGGATGCTTTAAAACTGGGCCATAATTAATTGTGTGGAAAAACAGAACTATTATTAATTTATGTTTTTAAGAGAAAGGACTGAATTATGTTCACTCTTGCTGTACAGTTTTGGAAAATAAAAATATGCATTAATAAACAACATGTCTGTAATTAATTAATGATCCCCTGGAGAGGGTTTGCTCCCAAACTAGCTAATTACTGTGTAAAATACTAAAAAATTAGTCCCAAAACACATAATGAAAAATCACCTATGGGTTAGTGAATTGTGGTGATTGAAACAGATTTTTCTTTTTTTTGTCTTAATGGCTAAAGTTAACAACCGAGACAAATGATGAAATGCAAAACAAAACTCCAGTGTCGAGGTGCATTTTGGCGTTTCTAATTAATGAGCTCTGTGCTGTGCCACTAAAAATACCATGAAGCTCTCACTAGAATTAGTGTGAGCTATAAACTTATTATTTACTCTGGACTGATTTAAGAAAGAGTATTGATCTCCCCCCCCACCCCCCCCTTATGGAAGACCTGGAAAGGACCTAAATATTAGAGTCCTCAAATTCATCATTCCCCACCTTTTCTGTTATCCCTCTTTAATCTTCTGTTGTGTCTCTTATTTTTCTCCCTTTTCAGATAGACTTCCAGATCTCTTGAATTTGATCACAAAAATACATTTCAGAAACTTACTGTTCTGTTAACCTAGATGGGGTCAGCAGTTCAAGTATCTTTTAGTAAACAGGTCACCATGTGTTTCTCAGTTGGATTCATATTATCAGTAACTGAAGTAGATTTTAGTATTTGGTTCCTAAATTCTAGTAAAGATTTTGCAAAGCATGAAATGCACTCTGCTTTGTGCACAGAGAGCCTTGCTGGCTTCCAGGGAAATACATGAACATGTCAAAAATTTGAGTACTTGTAGAATCAAAGCCTTGATTTATAAAATGATACTTAATAAGAAAAACGGGCACAAGCTAGTAATTTTCTTGTTGAAAACAGTGGTTATTGCTCAGGTAAATATTAGCAGCATTGATTGATTGCTGACAGGAGGTGTAGAAGTGATTAACATGACAATGTACAAATCATGTCATAAATATTTTTGTCCCTTGCAACTGCAGCAGGCATACAAACTAGACTTTTAAGTTTCTAGTTTTTTAGAAAGAAAAAAAAAGTGTGTTACAGAAAACTTGGGAGAGAAAATTAAAATTCTTCCGTAAGTTTTCCTTATGAAGTCTCTGTGTAATGGTACTTCAGCCTGATACCTATTTCTTTTATACTATTTAAATGAAGCTTTGATGCATGTATAGGTATCTCCCCCCATCCCTTTCCTTCACTGCTCCTAAATCCTGTTATGTTATGCTTTAATATGAACAGAGGAATTCTTCTTTAGGCTTCTTCTCAGAAAATGAGTTTTCTAACTCACTCTGCAGAAGTATTTGACTATATACAATATAAAAAAAAAAAAGGCTGGTTTTAAGTAAGTGTATGTTTAAGAAGTAACTGAGGGTATCAGAAATATTCATAGCATGACTTTCAGTCTTTAAAGGTAATGAGTTAGAAACACAAATCTGTTTTAAAACGTAAGTGAAATTTGGTGTTGGTTCTAGGCCTATTCAAATCAGGTTTATCTAAAAATGAATGCAAGTACAGAATAAATTAATTGCTGTTTCTGAAATTATATATTCAGACTACAGATGTCCATGTTAGGCAGGTTGGGTCTTTACTTGATCATTTAATCCTGTCTTTATCTGTTACACATATTATAGATAAACTTTACCATCTTTACTTGATGAAAATTATTTCCTTCATGTTAACCAGAGTGATTTGGGAGGGGAAGTTAGCAGTTGTGTTGCTAGCATATTCTCAGCTTGTATAGATAGGAGACATGGTGCCCTGCACCTTCTCTGGTTTTAGAATCATAGAATCATCGAGGTTGGAAAAGACCTCTAAGATCATGTAGTCCAACTGTCAATCTAACACCACTTAACTTGAGGATTTGAAGGGGTTGGGAAGGTGACAGCAGAGGGAGTCATGGATGTTTGTTCTTTTGCATGCCTTTACAGAAGGGGTCATCATTTTGTTCTTTGCTCTCTCTTTCTCTGGTAATCTGTCAAGGTGCCTTCTGGAGTCTGTCTTGGAAAGGCTTTGCTAGAACTGGAGAACCCAAGTAGAGCAGTTACGGGGATATGGAACAGTTGTGTTGTAAGGAGAAATCCAATAGACTAGAATTGTTAAGCCTGGAAAAGACCACCGAGGGGGAATGTGACAGATATGCAAAACTATGAAAGATTTGGACGAGGTGAGTAAAAAAAAAAAAGAAAATTAATTGGATGGAGGGAAGTTTTCTGTGGAGAGCTTGATTGAATTCATCTCATTGCCTCATGTTGCTGTCTCTGCCTTCCTGCAGTAAAGGTGCTCCAGGGCTGGTTCTGAAGGTAAAAGCCTTTGCAGGACTTTGTCCCAAGATTTGAGAGAGCAAAGCATGTCTGGGCAACAGGGCAGATGTTGGAGGAGAGGACAAATAAAAATCATCTGGAGGTGACTCTTACTGGAAGGGTATGTGCACTCTTTCAACAGAAACCACAGAGCTTATCTGTTGAGTGTTGGAGAAAGCGTACCAGGCTGAACAGTTTCATCCAATATTGGCATTCTTATGTTTGGGTTTTATTGCTCAGAACTAGGGACACGTAAAAATTGTGGTGGCACGGTAATGTTTCTTAGGGATAATTTTGTTAAACAATACTACTTCTGCTGGCAAAACTCCAGGTGCAGTCACAGTTTTGTATTGGTTCACTTTTGCGGTTCGTGATTTATCTTACTCAGATGCCTGGCATAAATGAAGACAAGAAAATAATTCTTTTTGCTGAAATGAGGAAATGAGTTGTCTCTTAGAAGTCCGCCTAATCTCTAGAGCTCCTGGCAAGTCCATTTTAGAGTAGCCTGGAGCCAAGAAAGGAAAATAATTGAAGAAAACTGGAGTATAGTGAAGGCATCTGGGTGTTTCTGAGGGAGGGGAAGATGTCTTACTACTTACATAGGATTCAAAATGTGACTTCATTCTCTAGAGATTTTACGAACTTTACAAAAATGCTAATGAAAAGCAAGTGTTTTATTATGGAGTTGTCTTCTTTCTGCCTTGTTAATAATTCTTAAATACTTTAAAATAACTTACAACTAAACTGTTTTCCTCTAGCTCCTGTTAACATTTAGTTTCTATTTCCATTCCTAGTCAGAATAGTTTCACCTTACAACTTGGGTTTCCTGTGCAGTATTTTCAAATGGGACCACAGGGACTTGTTGCTTTAATTTGTTTGTATTCTGTTTCCTTCAATCTCAGATATCTCTGTGGGCATTTTGCTTGTGTATGTCTGCATGTGCTTTTTTGTTTAACACCAGGGAAAAGTTGTGAGTAAAGGCTTCTTTGCTGTAGAATTGTAGTAAGCCTTACTCTTTGAGCTGGGAAATAAACATTTTATTTATCCTTCAAAGTACTGAGATTTTTTGTCTGTAACAGGATCAAAAACCTCCTCTATCCTTTTCCTAAGGAAGATCCAGCCCACTGTAAAAAAGCTGATAGTGTGTTTCAGCATGCATATCTTACAGTCCAGCTGAGTTTTGTGATCACCAGATAATATTCTGTCTTATGGAGATGAGGAGGCAGATGTAGCTCCGATTTTGGTCTTGAAAAATCCTTTCTTGATGTCAACTTTTCTGAAACCATTATGCTTCAGCAAAAAAGTAGAAAACTTTTGTCTAGCTTAATTTTCTGTATTTTTCTGTTTCTTGACTTGAGACATAATAATGCTTTATAGTTAATAAAGATTATGTATAAGTTTTGACCTTTTTCTTCTTGTTGTGCCTGTCGTCTGTTTCAAAATCTTTTGCGTAGAAGAATTCAATTATCTTGCTTGTAGCTCTCAGGCTATTGTCTGTGTCAATTTAGGTTTTGTACTATGTATGTCTAATTTTGTGGAATCACTTTAATTTCTTTTTCTCTTTATGTTGGTTCTTATGCTTCAGAGTGCTGCTTGTCTCCAGTTAGCATTTTTTTTTTGCAAATGGGAATATTAGTTTTTATTTTCACTCTGTAGTGTTAGAGTTTTTGCAGTGTCGGTGCTGTTTGCACTGCTATTGTTAGGGGTCTGGCAGCCCTGCCATTAACTTCAGCACTTGCAAGTGTTCATAAATATGCAATAAAATAGCTTTGTGTAGGAAAGTGGCATACAAAAATTTCATTTGAAGGGGAATAATAGAATAATTTAGGTTGGAAGG
>VZTL01042861.1:45097-56743 GCA_013400535.1 Scopus umbretta
AGTGCGGCGGGGGGGAGAATACGATGTGCATTTCTGTTGGCATGCAGCCTCTTTCCACAAAAACGCTATAATTTACAGTAGTTGTCCATATTTGTGTAAACACTGGAGCAAAACTATAGTTACAGTATTATTGGGAAGAAGTACTAGACTTGCTCTGTTTTGTCTCTGGTTGTTCAATTACTAAAATTTATTTTAAGTACTTGCAGTACTTCCTAAAGGTGCTCTGCACAACACTTTTCACAGTTTCTCTGTAAACAGGGGATCTGAACCCTAAAAGGTGCGGACCCTGAAAATACTTGACAATACAGAATCTCTTTTCATTCTTAAGTATGCCTACAGTAATTGTGGTTATGTGATAAACACTTTATCTTCATATTTGGATTTTGAGAATACAGTACTCCTGCTATTTCATTTCAGCAAACTGTGAGCGTTTAAACTAGTGGAGAATATGAACTGTTGTCTATAACACACACATATTTTCAGCAACAGAATAACTTCACATTGCACATGTATTTACATTATAGCTTTTTAGAGGAGACCTTAGATGGTGGGTTTACCCCAGTCAGCAACTAAGCACCCACTAACTGCTCGCTCCCTCCCTCTTACAGTGTGATGGGGGAGACAATTGGAAGAGCAAAAATGAGAAAAGCTCCTGGGTTGAGATAAAGACCGTTTAGTAAGTGAAGGGAAGAAAAAANTTTAGTAAGTGAAGGGAAAAAAAAAAAAAAACCTAAGTGATGCAAAGACAATCAATCACCACCTCCCACAGGTAGAGAGATACCCAGCCAGTCTCCAAGCAACAGCTACCTTGAAAAGATCAAACCACTAGTTTTTATTGCTGAACATGATTCAGGTGTTCCAGACTATCCCTTTGGCCAGCTGAGGTCAGCTGGTCCTGGCTGTGTCCCCTCCTACCCTCTTGTCCACCCTCAGCCTACTCATTGTGGAAGAAGCGTGAAAAGCAGAGAAAGTCTTGAGGCTGTGCAAGCACTGCTCAGCAGCAGCTCAGACACTGGTGTGTTACAAACACTGTTTTGGTCACTAATGCAAACAGCAGTGCAATATGGACTGCTATGAAGAAAATTAACTCCAGCCAGCCAGAGGCAGCACACCTTACCTTGCTTTCCAGCTTATGTTGCTACAAACAGCAGCACTTAAATGCTTTGGAATGGCATTAACCTTGGCTATGCAGGACTCTGGAGGCTGGAGCTCCTGCTCCAACAGCTGTAGGGGCACAATGTTTCCCAGAACACCTGGGTTTTATGAAGGAAATGTTTTCTGCTGTTAATGTGAAGTGAATAATGCTATCAAATGGTATTAACTGTCTGGTGGCACCCGAAAACTTCTGCTAATAACTGCTGTATCTTAATATATTTTATATTAAATTTAGGAGGAAAAGTTTATAACTTTACTAATGTCATGACAGATGTTGTGTGTATTAATTTGTATATCCTGATCACACTTCTGTAGTGAGTTTCATAGTGTGACTTGGAAGCTTGTTGAATGTTATCTTTGTGTGCCTGCCTTTGTTGGCATGAGTGCTATGTGGTAACTGACTCTGAAGCTTTGTGGGATTTCCTTGCTGGGAGAGGGCAGTCTGGAGCTCTGGAGGAAAGGTTTCAGGACACTGAAGACATGGGGAAACAGCATCCTAGTTCCCTCTCATTTGTCTAGGAAAGCCACATTGTCAAGGATCGCTGTAGTTGTTTACAGATCAAAAGAGAAACAGTTGACCCATTCGTGCCTTCTAGCATAATGGTATCTCATATCTGTACTGTCATATCTGCCTGTTTTTCCAGTAGATTTTAATGTGCTGAATGACTTGCATTCAAGAGACAATAATTAGAGAACACAGTCTTGCACACAGCTATTGATATGGAGACTGTGGTAAAGGGAAAAGAAAGCATATTGTGTAGAAATATCTGTCAAAGGCATAGAAGAAAGGAAGAAAGAAGGGTGACTGCAAGTGAGTACACCCCATCTTTTATCACTGTAAATGTTGGGGAGAGGATGGGGAAGGGCACAGATGTCTTCAGATACCTGTTAAAAGATCAGGATCCTTACAAGCTGGGTTTAGAGGGGTTAGTGATGGTCAAATTGGCAAACAGGAAGATGAAGAGTCATTTGGAGAGACGGACTGCCTCCACTTCAGACAATTAACTGAAACACAAGGAGATGAAGCAATGTAAATGGAACCTAGATTTGATCTAGTCTACTGAAATATCATCTGTTTCTTAAAGATAAGTCTTTCACATGAAGTGAACCAGAATTTTATTACCCCCAAGATAAAAAGTGGGAAAAGGAGAGGAAGTTAGGAATGGTTCTGTGAGTGTATATAAGAAAGAAATATCTTGAAAAGTGATTAAGTACTTCAGAAATGTCATTTGATCTAGGAGTGGGGTTTTTGACATGAGGCTCTGAATGTGGTGTAACAACATCAACACTCCACCTGCTAGGATGAGTGACTCCTTGAATTGTTTTAACTTTGGGAGTCTTGTCATTTGGGAGCTGCAGGTGATGAAGAGACAAGAGACAAATTTCTGTTCAGTGCACTAGGAAGAGCAGCAGGAATTCTTGCGTCTTTATATAGCATCTCATTTCACATGCATTTCAACATTTACTATTCAAATAATAGGGAAGTAAAAAATAGCTCCCATTAATTAATGAGAAAGAAACATTGACTGTGTTTGAAGGACCTTTGCCCAGAAGGGAATTTAAACACATTTTAAAACATGCATGAATAATCAGAAATCCATATGTTAAAGCTGCATGTAAGTCATTGTAGTACAGCTGTTTTTGTAGGTTCATTGGCATCTTTATTCAGTAATGTATAGATAGTACAAGCGTGAGTAGGCATCCGAATGAGTTAGTGTCAGGGTGCATAAGGACATGAGGGGAAAAAAAGACATCTTGGCTCTTGGAAACTAAATCTGAACCACTGTGGAGCTATCTAACAGGGCAGGAANTAAATCTGAACCACTGTGGAGCTATCTAACAGGGCAGGAAAGACTGACTTCCTTTTCAAGATCAAAACAAAAGTTGACAAGGGCACATGTGTTAGTGGTTTCCAGGCAGTTTCAGTGTCCAGTATTATAGAAAAAAGGTCTTCATAGGCAAAGAGGTGGAAAAGTTTACCAGTTTTCAAAAAGTGATGTGAGGAAGGAGTTAACTAACTTGTTGTGGGTAGGTTAATGTATGAACGCAGGCTATGAATGATATCAGCAATTTGACTGATCATCAGTGCTGTCTGTGTTTTCTTAGCAGATCATTTTGTCAATATAAAGTGCTGTCATTAGTTTTTTGGGGGGTGAGATTGAGGCAAAAGGGAGTGACAATATGTCACTTCACTAGTCTCATTTCGTACCAGTTGTGGTCCTGAGAGCTTGTCTTTGGTAGATCTGGTGAGGGAAGGCAGTGAATTTGGGTTTCTGAGCTCTTTCTATCTAAGCGCTTCATGCAGAAGAATATAATTTTCTGTTTTACTCCCACCAGTAGCTTTTGTGTGCAGAAAGCAAGAAATGGGAAGGAAAGCCACTATACAGTTACAAAATGGAGATTTTTAAAGTGATACTTAAAATTCTTCTTGAAAGATTTCACTGTTTCTTTTCTCTTAGATTTTAGGTAGCAGTCTTACAGATAAACACTGCCGCTTTAACGTTTTTGTGAATGTGTTACCAAGTTTTTTCTGGTTGTGTTTTAAGGTTGATTACTCTTTTCAAGCTCTCATCATTCATTGAAAACCATGAATTTTCTTGTCCAACACTTTTCATGTACTAATGTCTCCCTGGTGTTTTTATGTTTTGTTGTTGTTCTTTCATCAAAGGATACAGGTGATTTCGTGAATTGTCATACTTTAAAAATACAAGGTGAAACCAAGCTTGCTAAGATCTTGTGGAGGATATGCCAGTGAAATGCATGAATAGTCTGCTTGTTCTCACTTTTTCTTCCCCTTTAAGACAAATACCCATCTTTTTCAAACTGGGGAGGCAGATTGGAGCACTTTTCTGTCACCGGAAAGTGCACAGATTATAGTGGTTACGTATTTTTGGGGGCAGTAGGTGTCGGACAGAGCCTTGCTGAGTGGAAGTGGGAGTCCCAAGATGTTTGTTTCTTTTTCTTTCTTCCCCCGGCTCTTCTTCTGGGGAATGTCAGCCATCTGAAGTGAACTCGACATGCTCAGAAAGTAAAACATTTGCCAAAGTAGTTCTGCAAACTGTACTCTACTTGGCAGAAGGATGCCAGAGAAAATGTATAATTTGGGATATTTACTGTCACTTCTTACAGTTTTGTAGCATTACCAAGACCCCTCTAGGATGTATGAATGCTTTATTTTTCACATAAAGACTGTTTTACGTTACTAAGCAGTAACGTATGGGAAAGAGAATGAGTAAGACACTAGCACTTATTTCTCCCATCAGTGAGCAATACTTTGAGGCATTCAACAGATTCTCCTGTAGCTGCGTGTTGGAAAACAAATAGGAAAAAGCTGCCTTTCCAGCACAGAAGGCAGAAAGTAGAGTGAGAGGAATTTTAAAAACAAACAAACAAAAAAAAAGGTGTCTAGCCTGGCAGTGTTGCCAGAGTAAGAGAATCATTGGGGAACGATGGAGAACGTGGGGAAAAGCTTGGAAGCTGAGGTACTAGTTGGGAATGTGTAGAGAGGCTTTTAATAGTGTGTGTCTCTGGGTTTTTCCTTTCTGAACTGTGTCATATCACTCCTGGAGAAGTCTGTGAGGAAAAACATCCTCCAACCTTCTGTGGTTTACATGTGAATGGAGACAGCTGGTGGGAGTGATGCCAGAGGTTGCTGTTCCGCTGTCCAAAGCAATTGCCTCTGAATTGCTTGCAAGGATTAAGCAAAATGGAGCTGGTATTGCTTTATGAAAAGAAGTTGCTCTGAAAAAGGTGTTCTTGTGATTCTGTTGTTGTGGGTCTCACAAGCAACTGATACATCTAATTGGTGCCTTCTTTTGAAGACTAAAGAAAAATATTAAGACTATGATATTAAGGGAAGCAGAATCAAAATAGGTATCTTTCCTAATAGAATGATAGTCGATGTGTCACATTCATGATACATGCGAGTTTTTCTGAAGACTGTCCAAGTCTGCTGTGTGGTTTGTAGGTTGCGGGGTTGTGTGCAGTGGTCCCCTTCATCTCGCCCCCCTTGTCCCTGATCAAGCTAATCAAATGATCTACCTCTCGTTTCGATTTGGAGCGTAATGCATTCAAGCAGCATTGAGATGCACACTGTGTTTTGGCAAGGGCACTTCTTTTCTCAACCAGTCATTGCTAGGAAAAGTAGTTTATGTTGATGCTAGATTTCCAATCCCATGCCCCCTGAGCTGTCTTCAGTTGATAAGCTAACTAATTGGTGCAGAAAAATGGTGCGGAGACCCTTGCCGCATAGCACCGTGAGCATCTTTAGAAGTGGAGGTCAATCCAGTACGCAATCCTAAACAAACTGCTTGTTGCTGGATCTGTGTCAACCCATAGCAGCTGCTGGTTTTGAACGCGGGAACATTTAGACTTGATTGATTAACTACTGAAATGGTTTTAGCAGTAGGATTGGGATGTGTATTAAACACCTGATAGGAACACATTACAAATGTACGCAGCTGCAAACTAGTGTCTGATCTAAGCGGGGTTGAGAGGAACGGGATATCATCCAAATAAGATTAAGTGAAGCATGCCTTTTCTAATAACTGCACAGATGAGTCATATTCATAGGTATTTGATAAACTTGTGGTTAGAGCTGCAAGATCTAGGACCCTCTAAGATAACTGTCTGGCAGAGTCTAAATGTCAGTGTGGAAATGTGATGGGTTACAGTCCATGCACATGCATACCTTTGCATCCTTAGTTTATGTGCATCTGTGCAGTGTTGGCTGCTGCCACAGCTTCGGAAGCATTTGACTGCTTACAAGTCCAGATAATTCTTTGTTCTTGTATTTCACTGCCACAGTATTCATACAATGTTAGAAGGTAGTTTCTCCCATTGAGAAGTATGTAATGGCAGCCAGGTAAATAAATTACTTTGTTGGCTCAAGAGGCAAAGGCTTTCAAACAGAAGTCCTGCCTTCAAACCTGGGCAACAAATGCTCCATACATGCCAAATGCGTGTTGTTTGTGCTTTCCTTCTCAGATGTGGTAATTTAAAATTTAATCATGTGAAGGATTGTATTTATTTTACTCATGTGTTACTAATCTGTGTAATTTAACAGCGAGTAGGGACATAAACTTCATTAAGATCCAGATGATAAAAAAAAAAATTGGCTGAGCTCCTTCCTCATTCTAATAATGCTGAAAACGAGAAGTGGCACCTGGAAACACAAAACTCCCATTACAGAAGCTGTTATTTTTTGCTGATTACTGCTTTATAACCTGGGGTGATGGTGCAGTGGTGTTAGAAATGTCTTCCATTTCTGCAGTTTGTATCCCTCAGTGCTTGTCTATTCTGTATTTAGTTTGATTTATTCAGTTTGTTTGTTTGTACTGGTACTTCAGATAAAAATCAGACCTTAGGATGGCCGTGTGCCTCTTGCCTTCCAGTCAAGTGGAGCAGCCCGACAAGGCTGCGGTGGGGGAGGACCTCTTCTGCAGTGGGGCAGGAGGTCGAAGAAGCTGGTTGCATTCTTTACATCTTCATAGAAATGAGAAAACCTGGTTTTAATGTATACTCTTGTACTTTCTTTTCATGCCAGGTTCTCGATTCTGAGAATTCCGCCAAACTCTGGTGTTCGGATTTGGCAGTATTTATTTGAACCTTTTGGTATTTTATACTTACTAAAATACATTTAATGTAGTGTTAGTTTGAATGAATTAATACAGTTTAATTCCAGCTGCTTTTAGCAGGTGACTGGGGAGGAGGATTGAAAGAAACTAATGTTACCTGCCTGTTTTAATACTTACATGTTTTTTTTAGCTGACTGTAAAATTCTTTATATTTTTTGACAAAATAGTTTGGTTACCTTAGAATGTCTCTGCACAACAGTAGTTCGATGGACAATATTTCTTACTGCAAAGTCTATCCTATAATGGTATGGAAGTTCAAGATGTATTTATAGCTGATAAATATTTCATGTGTATCTTTTAACTCAATCCTTTAAGATTAGTCTCAGGTACTGCAACTACATGATAGTGAAGTGATATTGATTATTTTTGGACGTGGTGGTTCAGTGGGCTATTTTTCTTATGCTGCTGTTAAATTGGAGGATATGTTTTCTCATCAAAAGGTACAATCAAACTTTGTTTCTTGTTTTTACTTATCCTAGACTTATTTCTGCCAAATTTGTGCCTAGCATGCATAATAGATATATCACTGATTTTGTTTTTCAGTGTGTTATACATTTTGACTATTTAGATACGAGATCTAGGTGAGAATAAATAAATTAAAAAATACATGTAGTAAAGCTTATTATGGCATAGCCATACAATACCTGTGAGTACCTAAGAATACCACCACTGGTGCAGAAAACTGAGGGGAAAAAAAAAAAAAAAGTTACCATACATTAGTATAAAAATCAGGTTCTCATGTTTAAGTTGCAGTTATATAAATGTGTAGGTGCCTGTGTTCTGTTCAAATGAATGCATTAATCTTGGGGAGCAGGCTACACAGCCTCTAAGGAGAAAATGTGCTAATCTGTTTTGAATAAATTATTTTGCTTCTTATTTTTAATAAACAGTGCCTGATACATAAAAGGTATTGTATTTTGTTTGCCATAATAAAACACTTTATTTTTTTTTTTTAAATAGGGGTAAAGGGTATGTGAGAATGCAAACAAAAGGAGTGGAATTCAGTATGAAAATGAGGACACTTTAATTTGCTGTATGTTTATAAGTAGAGGAAACTGCCTCATCAGCAGGAAAAGAATAAAAAGCAAAGGAGTGAAGAGGCCTGGCAAGTTTTTGATGTAAGGGCAATTTGTGGAAATAATTGTTTATGCACTGAACAGGTTCCTGTTTGTGTAAGTTCATACTCTTTTTTTCTAAGCTTAATTTTCTATAATTTTATGCCCTCTAATACTTGTTTTGAAATCCGACTTGAAAACAACTACATTACCATGGATCAACACCAGCCTAGGGCAAAACTCACTCCAAAGCGTGAAGCAGGTGAAACCTGGGGGCTGAGAGCTTGGGTTGCTGCCATCCGAGGGAAGGAACCAAAACTAACAAAAACCCCTGGAAGTTTTTGACGCAGTTTCTCTCAATGTTTACAACTTCTTGAAAGTGGGTTTGCCAGTCTTATGGGAAGTCTCCTAGGCTGAGGAGTTAGGCTTGGATATCCTCGGGTGTCAAGCTACCTGAATACATCTGGTTCCACATTTGGATAACGGCTTTTGAGATCATGAAATGTATTAACTACAAGCACGTCCCCAAGGAGGTAAAACCGAAACCCCTCCAGTATGCATACATCTGTATTTTTCTCTTTTCTGTTCTGTACAGATAGGTGAGACTGAAGTCTGTTAGATTGGAAATGAAGTGTGAAAGCTAAACAACAGTATGTGTAACGGTGATTGTGTGTCACACATGTTTTGAGGAAATTATTTAGCACAACCAGTTTAAGATTTCTAGCTCTAGAAGTCAGGTTTTGAGCTGTTGCATCCAATTTCAGTAACTGCTATTCTATCTTTGGCCAAGAATGTTTGATTTGCGTTCTTGTTTACTGCAGCAGGTTTTTTTGTATATAAGGCCCTTTAAAACAACTATGCAAGGGAGGTCTCTTTTCTGGCAGTTACTTTTTTGGGAAGGATGAATGTTAAAAATATATCAAGTCCACAATTTAATGAATTAGTATATTTAAAAAGCTTTAGTATGGAAAACAGATATTAAGTTGTCTGTATTTGTTGTCAGTAAAGGCTATTCAAGTGAACTGGGATGGTATTTGATGTATACCAGCTATTGCCAGGAGTCAGTGGTTTGTCATTCAATGCATTACTATAGGGTAGTAAGATAGATTTTTGTATGAGTGCAAAATTTTCTTTATTATAAAATTATTTTCTTATTGACATAATGGAGCTGTGAAAATAGGTGTCATGCATGTATTTGGCTGACTGGGTGTGAGTTTAATGTAAATTAAAACTTACACTGTGACTGAGAAAGCTGGAAAATGCTTAGTTGTGTCCAGTGTACATTGATGTAATTAGTTAAGTATTCCCTTTTGCCATTTGAGTCTGATATGCAGTGGGGTATATTACACTGTGGGAACTGCCTTTAAAAACAAAGGAATTAGCCATAGAAATCTCTTGTTGAAAATTTATGCTTTTGTTTCTGCTTTATAAAATAGTTGTAGTCTCTGGGGCAGTTCTTTCTTCCTGCTTACGTCCCGTTTGGAATTAAAATGTTGTCTTGGCAGCAATTTGTAGGCAAAAGGACCATTTTGTTTCTGTAGGGTATTTTTTTTTTGTATGTTCTGTTCTTGATTGTGCAACTCTCTTAAAAGAAGAAAGAGACAACTAATTCATGGAGAATGTGAGACACAGCATGGGTTAAAGCATTTGACAACCTATTTGATTAAGCTGTTTTTGGCAGGATTAGTCATATGGCATTTGATTACCAGACTTTTGATTAGTAGTTGTGCTTCAGCAAAGCTTGTTTGAGAAGGACATCAGCATTGTATAGCTTCAGACTCTGCATTCTTCCTAGTGGTCAGGCTCTCTGGGGTTATGAATATATCTTAAATTTTGCACTGAAGATTTAGCCCGGCTTACTTCGTTTTATTACTGGGAACTTCAATGTTAAGTATCCCCTTTTTTGAAAGGGCTCGTTTTGCATTAATTTCATGGTCACAACCTCCCTTCATGTTTTGTTACATTAGGTGTTTTAAAGTATTAAACTTCACAAAGACAGTCAGGTAATAAAAATAGTGTAAATAAGTCAGAAGAAAATTTAAAAGGTTGTTTAACTCAATCTGGTTTAGAACAAACTGAAACAGTTCTTTTGATGAAT
The DNA here is from genome assembly GCA_013400535.1 of Scopus umbretta. Taxonomy (NCBI): domain Eukaryota; kingdom Metazoa; phylum Chordata; class Aves; order Pelecaniformes; family Scopidae; genus Scopus; species Scopus umbretta. The sequence goes on from VZTL01042861.1 coordinate 55,042, forward strand.
CAACTTTCACTTGTACTGGGCTTCTTTAGGACGATGGAATAAACTATCATGTGTGAGAAGTTAAGTGACTTCAAGTTGGAGGATATTAAATTAAAATGTGGGCAAGCAAATGAGTTCTCTTTGAGTTTTGTTTTTGATATTGAAGGCTCCTGCTACAAAATATAGCGGCTTTTATTGCTTTACTTCCAAGGGGTTCACTGCTTAAAGTCAATGCTTCTGTTAACACTCTGTTGTCCAGAGAGAATGTTATCTTCTGCTTTGCAAATTGCCTTAAAGTCTTCATTTTCATTTGTAAAGCTGTTCCTTCTGTGTTTGGTACCAGCAAGAGGCTGAAGGAAAAGACACCTCTCTTTGCCTTCATTCAATGCAGGAGAATCAAGTTCAGAAAATAATATTTGAAGACCATTGTATATGCTGCGTGAAGCCAGAAGAGGTAGATCAATTCCGAGCAAGCTATTTCCTACAAAATATTTTTACAAACATAATTCAAGTGGATGTGAAATACATCACTCTCTGTTCCCATACAGAAGTAGGGAGAATTGCTGCTTGCACAGTAATTCTGAGAACCAGTTGTGTGATGATCATCAGCATCATATTCATGGGTTTTATATATATATATATGTATGTATGTATGTACACACATACAGCCAGCTTATATACCATATGCCTTTAAAACCTGAAGTTACTGCACTTGGATAAATTACTTTCAAAATTGTAAATGAAACTGGGTCCCTGAAATTTTTTTTTTTTCCATGATGTATTGGGAAGTATAAAGATGTTCTATTCCTAACTGTTATGTTGCCATTTGAGAGTTAGCGGATGACGCGGAGACAGTAACTCATTGTGATCAACAAACGTCACCTTGCCCCCAGCCTCACTTGTTGCTGGTAGGAAGCAACAGCTGGGTTAAATGTTTTTGTAGAAATTGGAAAATTAGAAAAGCTCAATTTCCCCTAATGGTAACTCTGGATACAAGGGTGATGTAAATTTGTAAAACTGTGATTAGTAGGGATGTGAAGGGCTCTGCTGGTCCTTTCCTACTCTAGTGGGAAAAATCTTTCTTCTTCTCTCAATTTTTTATATATTTGGTAAAAAATACTTTGACATGGCAAAATATAATATACTTGGTACTGCCGGTAATTATTTTTTGCAAGGATGTTTTAGGAGTACAGTGAGCCTAAATGCTTTTGGGAAAACTCTTAAGTTTCCAGTAGTTGTGTCCCACCCAAAACTGATTCCAGGACTGTGTTCCAGGAGTCCTTACTGCATGAAGATGTTGCTCAAGTTGTAAGAGAAGATAAAACAGCTACTGTTCCATTCATTAAGTGTCTTCCTTTGACTATGTATGCAAAATAACTTTTAGCAGTATACTGGAAAAAGAAAAAAAAGTTTAGATAAAATGGACGTGTGAAAAGCTGTCTTGCTTTATGTGACTGAATTAAATATTGGTGCAGCAGTTCTTCATGATATCTTTTAGTCTACTTTAATTAACACAAGTAAAATATACCTTCTAAAACAAGATTTGCCAATAGATTTTCAGCTGCCTTTTTTTTCCAGTTTTGTAAAACAATGCAGCATTCTTTTTCTGCTGTATCATGTTATATAACTGCAGAATGCATGATTTAATACCACATATAATTTTATATAGGTTAAAGTGACTGAACCAATGTCTTACGTGCCTCGTGTTCTGTTTCTGTCTCTC
>VZTL01042862.1:0-11430 GCA_013400535.1 Scopus umbretta
ATTTATTTTTTGGTTTTGTTTTTGCGTTTTTTGAGCCTTACATCTAGAGCAGTGTCTTGCACGTCTCTGCCTCTTCATCAAGCATATCTATAACCCTTCCCTGGGCAAAACTCTTGTTATCTCCAAAGCAAGCACGATTGTTTGGTCCATCCTACTGGTAATTTTAATGCAAAGGCTTCCCTCCCTCCATACATTTTGTATGATCTTCTCCCCAAGCAAATTCTCTGAGCCTCTTATTGTAGGTCTTTACCAGGGAGGCCCAGAACAGGGGAGCTCTTGTGGTGGAGCTTCTAGGCACCAACGCCATACAAACAGCAAACACCAGCACTAATAACTCTCATCAGTCTCTATACCAGGCTGCAACGTTGGGGTCTCTCCTTTGCTTCCAAACCTCCCCCTGGGATATTAGACTTTATTAAAAATAAATAGTTACAAATTCAGTTTTACAGCTGATGGCAGCAGGGAGAAGAACGGAGGAGGTGAAAGGAGCAAGTCGAGGGTCTGCTGTCCAGTCAGGTCACTTGTCTGTCATCCTGGCTACTCTATGCCAGGGAGCAGTCTGAGTGTGCAAGCACAGGGCCCTGCCTCCTCTGCCAGGAGACTCAGGAGAGGAGCAGGATGTGTTTTTCAAGAGGACTGGGAGAACTGGGTCTGAGTCTGTGGAGCCGAGCTGCTTCTGGAGGTGACAGATGCCAAAAGCCAAGGAGAGTGCAGAGTAGGCTACATAGAGCGTCCTTGTCTCCTAGCTTGGCATTTGCAGTGGAAGAATATGGATTTCAGTTCTTGTTCTGTTTTATATACAAAGAAAGAGTCATGTGCAACAAGCAATAAACATGCAAGTAAACCCCTCCCTTGAGATCCTTCCCCACTCCCTCCAGGAGTCCTAAACTCTCCCGTCCATGCTCATCTGGTCAGTGCTTAGGTATCATTCCTCTCCTAGTGATGGTCATGACTCTTGACAGCCATGGGGCCTACCCACATTAAAAGGGGACAGAAAGTCTGCTGTTGCCTCTGCAGCAGAAACACTTGCTGCAGGTCCCAGTCTGTCCGTTGAGGGCAGGGACTCCTGTTGCCTCTCCAGAGGTGAGAAACCGGGCGTGCTGCTCTCCTGTCTCTGGGCAGGAAAGGGGTCCTAGCACAAGCTACACACACGGGAGGAGTAGTGTGTCCTCAACCCTCTTCCAGGCAGTATGACTTCACAGGAAAGAGAGTATATCAGAGCAGCTCCAGGCCTTGATGTACCCAGGGGCTGAGACAGTCACAGGAGGCATTTTTTGGTGGGCAAGGGACTTATCCAGCTACATATGGGTGCAGAATGGAGGAGGAGATGGTGGGCAACAGGTGTGGAACGGGGAGGCTGGAGGAGTTAGATGGCTGACTCCCTGCGGTATGAGATTGTATCTAGGGGCAGAGTCGCCTGGAGCCGCTCAAGGTCCAGGTGGCTTCCAAAATCCATCATCTGGATGACGCCTCCCTCTTCTTTAGTGCTGCCCCCTAACACCACACCCACTTCGTCATCATCTTCATCTTCATCTTGACTGACAAGAGCCAGCTCGTTCTCGTAGCAGAAGGCACTGGGAGGTGGGGGAGAAGGTAGGATAGTCATCTTGCTTTCTTGCAGCTCCCGGGCTGAGCAGCAAGGCGTGCCGGCTACCTCGTAGGTCTTGTGAAAGCGCGAGTAATCCACTTTGTAGTGGTTCTTCTCCTCAAACACAACTGGTTCAAAACGATGACCCCAAAGGATTTCACTAGCAAGGTAAGAGCTTCGTGCCTGTGTGGTCATGGCTGTGGCTTCCACCATCCCCTCCAGGATAACAACAATCTCAAAGTTCTCCGTCTCCAGCTCCTCCTTGCCAATCCCATAAAGCGGGCTCTCCTCGTCAATCTCATGAACAATAATAATAGGTGAGACCAAAAATATACGATCAAGGCCCACATCATAGCCCACATTGAGGTCCCGCTGGTCCAGGGGGAGGTATTCCCCCTCCTCTGTCATGTAGGGTTTGATGAGCTGGGCTCGGACATGGGCCTCTACAATGTGGCTCCTCCTCAGGTTGCCCACCCGCCACATGAGGCACAGTTTGCCATCCCGCACAGAGATGACTGCATGGTGACTGAAAAGGAGGGTCTGGGCCCGCTTCTTGGGCCTCGCCATCTTGGCCATGATGGTGCCAATCATGAAGGAGTCAATAACGCAGCCAACAATGGACTGGACCACAACTGCCATGATGGCCAGCGGGCACTCCTCAGTCACGCAGCGGAAGCCATACCCAATGGTTGTCTGTGTCTCCACTGAGAAAAGAAAAGCCCCTAGGAAGCTGTTCACGTGCATGATGCAGGGCTTGAGGAGAGAGGGACCGCCTCCCACTGCCGGTGCATTGAGGTCGCCATGGAAGAAAGCAATGCACCAGAAGAGGAAGCCAAAGAAGAGCCAGGAGACCAGGAAGGTGGCAGAGAAGATCATAAGCATGTACCGCCAGCGCGTGTCCACACAGGTGGTGAAGATGTCGGCCATGTAGCGCTGAGACTTGTTGCTCAGGTTGGCAAAATAGACATTGCACTGGCCATTCTTCTTCACAAAGCGGTTGCGGTGCTTCCGCCGGGGAGCATTGCCCTTCCCATTCCGGCTGTGCCCGTTCATGCTGCCTAGTGCGGAGACCTTGTGTCCATCCTCTTCAGTCGAGACAATGCTGTACCTGGAAGAGAAGAAACAGCTGTTTCCCACAAAAATACATGAAGCACAACAACAACCACTGAGACAACAAGAGTGGGAGACACATGGGTGGCTCACAGGGCTATGTCAGAATGGCATTTAAGTTTACAACAGCATACTTCCCTGGTTCTTGCACCATGGTGCCACACTGACCAGTTTGGTGGAGCTTGGCTGCAATATTTGCTGAGTCTTGCTGCCAGGAGGTTGTATCTAGCAAAGTCCTGACAGGGCAGCAAAGAAGGAGAAGCTTGTAGCGCTGAGCTTCCTTCCAGCCTTTGTGGTGAGGATGGACCCAAGGCTTCAAAACCTGACAGCAGCTGGGACAGCCAGGAAGCCTGGGAGCAAGTGCCCATGGTCTGGCCATATTTTGGCCCTGATGTTATATAAGGCTGTGAGTTTCTATTTTCTCCTCCACTCTCCTCACTGATTTCATGGTGCATCAGTGACAATGTTTATACACTTCCTGCACTCAGGACAATTCTGTTGCCACAGCAACGCGCGTGGCTCCCAGCATCCCGCATCCGAAGCCAAAGGTGTAATTTGGAGATCAACAGCCAAGTGCTGGCAGATTTCCCTGAGAGAAGCTCCCCACACACTTTCTGGGAGACGTTTGCCCCACTGGCTCTCCTCCCTCACAGGCAGCACCACCGCTGCCCCTTGTGTGCTGCTGGGTCTATGGTTGCAGAGGCTCCTTAAAGGCATGATGGCAGAAGATGCTCTGACCACTGAGGAAATAAAGGGAGTGCACAGACCCACCAAGACCACCCCGCCCTTGTGACCTCCGAGCCCTGGCTTAGTGTTGACATGTCAGCTGGAGCACTCCAGCATGGGCTTCATGACCCGCGTCCTCCTCTCGTGGGAAGAGGGAGCAGGGGAAGCACGCGTGGCTGGAGTTGTGACTCCTGGGGACAGGGGGCTTCTGCAGCACTACTGGAGTGTAATTTCTAGTCCAGCACCATGCAACGCTTTGGTTTCTCTGCTGTAGCACTCCTCCTTTGAGCACTGCCCCAATGTGTGATGTGTCTTGGATTGGAGAAGGAGAGAGGAGCTATACCTTGGAGCAGGAAAGCCTCTGGCAGATAATTTGAGAAGAATATACAAAAAGACAGGCTGAAGGTAGGGCCTGAGGGGCCAGATGAGGAGGACCAGCCCACTGTGGGCAGCAGAAGTCCTTGAGAAGGAGGTTACTTACCGGTTGACTCGGACGCTGCCCATGGCTCGCTGTATCATCAGGTGTCAGGGGGCTGCAGGAGCTGGGAGGGTGCAGGATCTCATACAGCAGCACTCACATGGGACCAGGCTGCTCCGGGTTTCACCTCTGGTGAGCTGGGGCCCGTGCTGCCATTGTGGTTGCTCCTGAGCATGCGCCTTGCAGAGAAGGATGAAGCAAAACCCATTCAGAGCCTCCCCTGACAGCACCTGTCCCAGTCCCAGAGCAGGGGGCGCAGGGCTCCCAGCCTTTTGCTCAGGAGGCGTCTGGAGGTGTCCACGGGGCACCGTGCCGCAGCCTGGCTTGGGCAGGTGAGGAGCTGATGGATGCAGACCAGGTTGCACAGCCTGCAGCCCCTGTCCTCCCCGGCACCTACTGACAGGAGAGGTGCAGGGCCGGCTGGTCACCGCTCTCCAGATCAAGGGCACAATGACTGAGCAGCTTGCACGGCCCTTGCCCTGAGCCATTATATTAATATCATAGCTTACACTAGGAAGAGAGCTCAGCCAGGCTAAATACCTTGCGCACAAGGACTAACAAAGCACGGACATGCCTGGCAGTCCTCAGGGATTTCTGTCAGCCCAGCCTGACCCAGAGGGGATTTATTTCCAGAGGGTGCAGAACATCCCCCTTGGTTTCAAAGAGGAGAAGAAAAGTGATAGGTCGAGCCAAAAGGGAGAACTGATGGAAAGGAAGGGCTTAGGGGTAGCCGAGAAGAAGCCGTTTAGAGCAAACAGACCTTGCGACATGCCCTGCGTACAGCATCCAAGGAGCAGCTCAGCAGAAGAACCCTGGGGAGGATGTCCAGCAGAAGTTATGTCCCAACCCGGTCCTCCCCAAAGTAAAGAATGGGGAAACTGAAGGCTCAAGAGCTGACCTATCCCACCTGCCCAGAGCTGCTGGGAAGTGAAATGCGGTGAGGTGGTAATGACTCACAGATTAGGAAGGGCTTTGTACACCCATGCTAATCCTGCACTGTAACCTGTGCAGAGCGCAGGACACAGACACAGCCAGCTAGTTCGCTTCCTCCCAGCCCCACTGATGAGCAACCAGTGGTTGCCATAGCTGGGACAAATCCAAGGATTTCTGAGTCAAATCCAAGGTTTAGAGCTGCTTGCAAGTGGTCATGCACGAACAGGAGAGTGGAACAGCAAGCGATGTTGTCAGGGACAGAAAAGCTGGTGAGAACCACCCTTTTCTCATCATCAGGGTTGCAGAATGGGACTTCATGTGGCTAAGGGTGGCCACAAGCTTTCCCCAGTTAGGAGCATAGGCTAGAAAGCAGCAAGTAAGGAGCTCCAGACATCACCTGTGATGTGCAAGCACTGCCGTTGTCATGTCTGGGATGAAGATTAACCAGCAGTCTCTCCTCCAGAGACCAAGGTTACTGAGGCAGTTTAAGCCCTGTGGCAAAACAAATGTGGTTGTTCAGTCCAGGGATATTATGGGACCAGAAGACAGCAACCTTGTAGTCCACAACTCACCATATGGAGGTAAAAGTGAACAGCTGCCTAAAAATTCCCATCTTGAAAAAGCGCTTTGGCGCTGAAGTCTGCCAGCACCCACTCCCTCACCCCCCTACCAGCGTCCAAGTCTTTAAGGAGGGTTGATTTGGCCAGATACGGGAAAGTTTGTTGTGCAGTTGGGTAAACCTACAGTGGAAACTGGGGTAGGTAACCTAAATTCATCAGAAATGTTGAAGGATGGCCAGGTGATGAAGAAAGGTCACTTCATGCCCACAGATGGTCCCACTAGGATAAAGCTAAGACATATCTTCAGTGATTACATGGTGAGTCTGGGCTGCAGGGTCCCACAGGTCTTTAGGAGGTGACAAAGGTGGGCAATTTAGGTACACCCCTCTATGCCAGCTCCAGCCAAGAGAGGAAGGGCATCCTCTCCAACTGCCACCTTCCTTAGCCATCCCGGATAAGCCAAGCTCATCCTTAGCCAGCACTGACACTGATACAGGGGGAAAGGCACTGCCACAGCTCATATATGGATACTTCACAACTTCCTAAGGGTTTGTTATGACCACTGCCACCCCTTTCCCCAGCTGCAGGAATGGGTGCACAACTTCTAGAGACTTTGGATTTCTGGCCCAGGTAGTAGCCTCCTCTAAAAGAAGAGGAATGAGTACCTAAGGAGCTTCTGCCCACTGAAATGATGTGCACTAGCACCCGGATCTCTGCTCCTAACCTTCCCCACCTCACCAAGAAGCGGCAAAGGAAGCAGATGGAATACAGGTACCACAAGGGCTGTGCTCATCTCTGGTGCTGGCTGGTACAGCTACACAAAGGGATGGGCACACTGTTTAAGAGTGCTGCATCCCATGCTGCTGTGCTTCCTCCTGGCTCCCACACAGGAGCTTAAGTCAGCCAGAGCAGTGACACGGCCTCTTACGCAGAGCCCACCACAGCTGGACCTTGCAGCTCAGAGCCTGGGAAACTTTTGCTGCTGGCTCCGCAGTGCCAGAACAGAGCATCAGCAGTTAAAACTAAATCACTGCCCGCAATTTGTACTTGATCACAAGAAAAGTATTTCCATGAAGAATAAAGGCTATGAATCTGAACACACACATCTGAGCACATGAGAGCAAATGGTTTTAGTATAGACTGTAGTGGGAGACCAGTGGTCTCAGTCCATACACTCATCTGTAGGACCCACACAGAATTGAGTTTATAGCTCTTTTTCTTCTTCAACTTCAGAAATTTTGCCAGTAGATTTAAGGACATCAGCAACAAAATGCAGTGACTCCACTCCAGAGGCAAGCTGTCCGATGGACCAGTTTGCACCCATTATTATCTTCTGGAGGTTCTGCAAGGCGAAGTTTATGTTGTGCTTCACAGCCCCCAGGTCAGTCATTTGGCTCGCTCTCAGGTTTTCATTCTCCACCTTGGAGCTCTCCAGCTCTCCTTGTAGAATAAAGATCTCCTGCTTCAGCTTTTCCACATTGCTTTCTGCCTCCAGAGCCCTCTGGGTCATCAACTGGAGACTCCACTCAGTCTGCTGGACAAAGGACTGGAGCTCTTGGGCTTTCCTCTCTTTGGCCAGGCTGGCCTTCAGCTGCNAAGCCTTGAGATTCTGGGTAGACCCTCTCCATTGTCCCAGAGATGCCAAACAGCCATGACATTTTTCAGGATGCTTTGGGCTTCAGCAAGCAGAAGGATCCAGATTATCCTCCTGGAGCCCGGATCACGCAGGCAGGTGACACTGACAAGCAGTGTGCCAACTTCTGCAGCCACAGCAATGCTCGTGGGGGAAGAGGCAGTCACTGAAATACCTCTGTTTAGATCACCAAGGTGTGGGGGAGTGAGCACAGGGGAGGACCAGGCATCTCTGTGTCTTTGCTCTGGAGAGAACCAGAACCACTAAGCTCTGTGATGTCACCGTGTGACTTCACTGCCTGCTGTGAGGTCATGACCGGGGGGAGAGGAACTGATCAACTGCAGAAGCACTTTTTTGGCAGCAGGAGGATGAGCTGGGTCCCCATGGCTGACCCCAGCTCAGGGATACTGCCAGTGGCAGAAATGAGCTCATGAAGCCACCTGAGACCTCTGTCGTACATTAGGGACAGTGACCAGCCAGTCCTTGGCAGACAGCATGGGGCAGAGGGGGCAACCCTGCCCTGCAGGCTACCGCAGGTGACACATGAGACCGAGACATATCTGGCAGCAAGATCAACCTGCTGGCTTTTTGGTGCCAGGGCTCACCCTGGGCAGAGGCAGGAGACATCACCAGTGCTTTGGCCGGAGGTATCCCCCCAAGCTGGCCGGCTGGCGAGGGGTCTGCACCATGGTGCTGCCAATGTGATTCATCCCCTGCTGCCAGCTGGCGCAGGGAAGCGTTAGTAATAGAGGGTGCCACGAGCTCGGAGCGGCACGAGCCAGGAGACAAACGAAAATAAACCCACTTACCACTTCCACCCCAACACACCCCCATAGCGCACAGTGCCGCCATGGGAAAGACAGACAGGCAGGCGAGAAGCCCTGGGCTGGGGACTGCCATCGCATTGGGCTGGCGTTCGCATTAGCCCCCCCGAGATACCATGCCAGGAGGTGATGTAGCCACTGTCCCTCCTCAGCAGCTGGTGGCCCAGGGCCACTGCTGACATCCGTGCCTGCAAAATGGGTGCCACAAGCCCAGCAAGGCCAGGGGCCATACCAGGAGTCCGAACGCTATACAGACTCCATTCAAACGGCTGTGAAAGGGTCTCATCGTTCCTTGGAAACCTGAAACACAAATGGGATGAAGGGCGAAGGTTCAGAGATGCCTCCAGCAAAAGGGGATGCCATTCCCACCCTGAACAGGCAGCTGCCTATTGCACAGACCAGGGGGAGGAAAGCCTGGCCGAGGACAGAGGTGCGAATCCCAGAACATGCCTGAGGACCTTTCTTGGAGTCTTCTCTGCCTCCTCTGACCCACATGTGCACAGAGGAAGCTGGGGAGTCAGCGTCAACTCCTGGGGACTGGGTTGAAACCCCACTGGTGAGTGCAGCATGGGGCACCCTGGGAGATGCTAGGCAGGAGACTGTGGTCCTGAGAGGTACCTCCTGTCCCCAGCATACATGAACACCCACATATCTCATGGCCTGAGGAAGCTCCCTGGTGCTTTAGGAAGCTGCTGCAGCATGGGAATTGCAGCTCCTGTCTTGCAGCGTTGAAGCTGTCAGCCAGGTGGGTCTCCAGGCACCAACAGCTGCCTCTAGCCCTGCAGCCTGGGCTGCCCTTCCCTCCTCCCCAACCACTTTCCCCCTCCTGCGCCCTAGATTGAGCGATGCCAGGGACACCACCGCCATGCTGCACTCGTCCCCACCTTCCCAGGTGACACCATGCTCCAGTGGCACAAGCCATTGCAGTAGCCCACGCTGCCACTCTGGCACTGCTCTGACCCCAAGCAGACATGTGGGGCCAGGCTGCTGCCATCACTTTCCAAGGGATCTGTGGGCTAATAATGTCAGGGCACATGGTTCTGATGCAATTCTCCATCACGCCATCCCAGTACATGGTGCATCACCTCGCATGTCCCAGGCTTTCTCCAGCCCCTGCCAGAGTGGATCATATTTGTCAATCCTTCCTTAAATTTGCTGTGGAAGAATCTCATGAAACAGAACAGAAAAGTCCACGCTGAAGCACTCCCCCACTTCTCTTTTTATAACAACCGTATCTGGTGCTCTGGGATGTACACCGTGAACGACGATGATGGAAAAATCCCAGGGTATTTTTACACTCTTAGTCTTCGCTTTATCTGGAGTTGTCTGGCAAATGCTTCCCTCCTGTCTGTGGTCAATACCGCAGCCGCTGGTTGCGTTGAGCTTCATGTCTTTATTCCTCTTACCAGCTGCGTAGCACCGTCTGGTTTTGAGATCAGCATCCACAGACCCATCCTGATGGCTCAGGCAGGGTGACAACACGGCAGACCTCTTCTTGCCTCTTGGGGAGTCAGGGTGGAAACACCCTCAGCAGAGAGGGGACCCCTTTGGCTTTTTGCAGAGCCTTGCAGACCCATGGTATTCAGTTTGTCCTCGCCATCCTCTACGTAAATCCATCTCTTCTCCCCACAAATATTCCCAGGGTTCGTGCCGGGGCTCGTAGGGCAGCTCGGTGCCGTGGGTCTGTCTTGCCGCAAGAGGCAGCGGCTGAGCTGTCTCTCCTTCGTGCTGGCAGGGCTGGGTGCTAGGCGCTGTACGAGCACACGCGAAGGCACAGTCACCGTGCGGGAGAGTTTTACCATATTAAAAAGGCAAGTGACATATGGAAGGTGAGGGGAGGAAGCTGTAATCAACTCTATACCATTTTTATATACACACTTCTGCCTTTTCGTTCAATAATTATAAATAGATCGAGTAAGTGCCAACAGTCCCCATCTGCCCCGCAAGGCATGATCCGCTGACCAGTTTCTCTCTTCAAAAGAAGATTTTATTAATGTGCCTCTGCCTGGTTTATATTTTGGGGTGGAGTGAGAAGTGGGGATTTTTTTTTCCCCCCTGTGAAGCCCTGGAGCCTGGGGATGGGTAATATGAAAACAAAACAAAATGATTTGAAGTTAAACCATCTCAGTGTGTGACTCAGAGCTATTCATAGCTCCCTGAAGCCAGCTGCAGCAACGGAGCCAGAAGGATTCTGCCCGTATTATTATTCCAATTACCATCTGAATTAAAAGTTTGAGCAGTGATCAGCCCACATACTGACGGGAGGGGGAGAGAAGAAAGCAAGAGAGAAGGAGAGAACCAGAGAGAGGGAGAAAACACAGATAAAAATGGGATCCACACAAAGGTCCCTGGGATGACAAAGTCGGGAAGAGGCACGGAAAGGTGACAGCATCACCTCCTGCCTGCTCCCACACCACCCCGGCGATCCATGCTCCAGCCGCACCGTTCGGGCAATGGTGCTGTAAGAGCAGCCGCCTGCTCCCTGGGATCCCGGCCCAGATCAGGGGTACCCCACGGTGGGGCTGGTGGGACTGGCACAGGTGCTCACCTGCTCTCCTCCGGCCAAAACGGGGCTGGGGGGACAAGGGGGGGAGCAGCCGAGCAGGATGTAAGGAGAGGATGCTGCTGGGGCAGCAGCCGGGGAGAAGTCCCTGCTTTTTCTTGTCGAGTGAGGTAGGTGGGTGTTATTCTTCGTGGCTGGCATCACAGGGAAAATTAAATGCTCAGAAGGCCCCTGGCCTTCCCTGGGTAGTGTTCTTGGCCAAATAGGAGCCAGGCTTTGTGGCAGCCAGGGCGCAGACTGTGTCCCATCTGCTCCCAAGGAAGCACTGGGGATGATGTCCGCCCTGGTAGCCATCTTGCCAAAACCATGGACTGGACCTCGAAGGGTTGGTGCAAAACCCACAGGAGCCAAAAAAACGAAAGCACTGGGGTATTCCCCAGATCCCCTTGTCCCTGGGTGGCTGCGATGTTCTCAGGTCGCCTCCTCCAGCTTCCCAGCACAACTCCACCAGCGAAAAAGGCCTCTCCCCTAACCCCGCCACCCCAGGAGCTCCCTTCGCTAAGCATCCCGCCCCACGGGAGCCTTGCCGAAAGGCCGTACTCGGCAGCAGTGTGCCTGCGCCTCGGCATCTGTCAAGCACAGAGCCCTTCTTGGGCCAGTGCCGGCCTGTCCAGGAGGGCTGCCCACACATGGCCTCTCGATGGCTTTTGGCTAGTCGGCGGCGAGGATCAGTATCGGTGTGCAGGAAAAGGGAGGTAAGGGTGGCCAGCGTCATCTGCCTGCCCACTGCGGCTGCACTCCTGACAGGGCAGGGACGGTCTGCCAGAGCTTCTGCAAAGCGCCCAGCAAGGCAGGCACCTGCAAATGGGTTATGAGCAATGATAACAACAGCGACAGCAGCAACGGGCGAGCAATAGCCAGGGCGAAGCCTGCTCTGCACGAAGCCCCCAGCCGAGAGAGGCTGCAGCCGCTGCTCCGCACCCGCCTGCTGCACAAGGGCTGAGTGCCCAGCCTGGCCTGGCTGCTCAGTGCTGGAGCATCAGGGATGGGGGGGGGGGGGAAATTTGTCCCCCAA
>VZTL01042862.1:11435-27526 GCA_013400535.1 Scopus umbretta
GTGGGGAGCAGGGGGGGGGGGGGGGGGGAAATATCTCCCTCCAAAACCCTTGTCGCTACTCCAACAAGGAGGCCAGTGGAACTACCAGGCTCCTGAGGGGGTCCCAGCTTCTCCCCTTTCAGTCACTCCTGCTAGGCTTCAGAAACAGAGCTGAGGGAGCATCCTAGGTAAACTGCAAAACCGCACTCCTGCAGAAAGCGGAACAGCTATTTCACTGTAAGTCTGCTGACTTGTATTGCTGCAGCTTGCTCGGCCTGGCTAAACAAATGCACCTGAAAGACGTCAAGCCTAAGTGCTGCCCAACACCCATGGTATGGAGGACCATCCCTCTCTCCTTCCTCTGTCCCCCGGCTCCCCAGCGTGGCAGGGCCTGCCAGCATAGACAGGCTCGGGCACAGGGGGAGAGCGGTGAAAAGCAGGACATGGCATTTGCAGGCTGCTATGACATCCCCGCCACCATCGCTACAGGTTGCTGTTGTACCCCCGCTCTCCTGGGCTGCAATGCTCGCTCCCGCTGCTCACCTGCCTCTCACCTACTGGCACTTGATGCTGCCCGCAGCTTCTGCATGGTCGCATCCACCCAGACACGAGGCTTGCTCTTGGTGGTGGGAGCAACAGGGACAGGAAAGGAGAGGACTTCTGGGGCTGCTGGGTCTAGTCCCATGGCAGGCACCACCTCATTGAGTGCACCCTCAATAGATGGTTTGCAGATGACACGAAGTTGGGCAGGAGTGTTGACCTGCTTGAGGGAAGGAAGGCTCTGCAGAAGGATCTGGACAGGCTGGATCGATGGGCCGAGGCCAATTGTATGAGGTTCAACAAGACCAAGTGCCACGTCCTGCACTTGGGTCACAACAACTCCGTGCAACACTACAGGCTTGGGGAAGAGTGGCTGGAAAGCTGCCCAGCAGAAAAGGACCTGGGGGTGCTGGTTGACAGCAGGCTGAACATGAGCCAGCAGTGTGCCCAGGTGGCCAAGGTGGCCAACAGCATCCTGGCTTGTATCAGAAACAGTGTGGGCAGCAGGAGGAGCGAAGTGATTGTGCCCCTGTACTCGGCACTGGTGAGGCCGCACTCCAAATACTGTGTTCAGTTTTGGGCCCCTCACTACAAGAAAGACATTGAGGTGCTGGAGCGTGCCCAGAGAAGGGCAACGAAGCTGGTGAAGGGCCTGGAGAACAAGTCTTATGAGAGGCGGCTGAGGGAACTGGGGTTATTTAGCCTGGATTATTTATTTGTTTGTTTGTTTGTTTATTTAGCCCTCCCTCAGGAGGCTGAGGGGAGACCTTGTCGCCCTCTACAACTACCTGAAAGAAGGTTGTAGTGAGGAGGGTGTCAGTCTCTTCTGCCAAGTAACTAGCGATAGGACAAGAGGAAACAACCTCAAGTTGCACCAGGGGAGGTTTAGATTTGATATTAGGAAAAATATCTTCACTGAAAGGGTTGTCAAACATTGGAACAGGCTGCCCAGGGAAGTGGTGGAGTCACCATCCCTGGAGGTATTTAAAAGACGTGTAGATGTGGTGCTCAGGGACACGGTTTAGTGGTGGACTTGGCAGTGCTAGGTTAACAGTTGGACTGGATGATCTTAAAGGTCTTTTCTAGCCTAAATGATTCTATGATTCTTCATAATGCCATTGAGTTTTTCAGAGGGATGAAGCGCCTCCCTGTCCAGCCTCTGGGATCCCCAGTGCCCTTCAGCCCCTATGACCACCGTGCTGGTGGGGACAATCTATACAGCACTCATGGGGCTATAAGTCCGCTTTACCTTCCTCTATAGCAGAGCCACTTTTGACGTCCTCTTTCTCCAAGTCTCTTTTTGGCTGGCCCCTCCGCGCAGGTGCCTAAGCAGGGTGCCAGCAAATGCTGTGGCCGGCGCAGAAACAGAGTAGGCGAGAGGAGAGGGGATAGCAAAGATGAAGGCAGGGGAAGGGAGAACAGGCAGCAGAGGGGCAGACAGGACAAGGCCAGCAGCTCACTGCACCAGTACTGGCGCTGCTTGCCGAGGAGGGAGGGAGAGGAGGTGAGGAGAGAGGCAGGAGAGGTGTCGGGGTCTTTTCTCCGAGCCTTTCGCAGGGGACAGAGTGGGGGACGCTGCCTCCCTCGTTTTCACACAGCACCAGGCTCCCTCTGAAGTGTTTCGGGAGAAATGTTGCCATAGAAATAAAACAGCCGTCCAGATTGCGAGGGGCAGGCCCGCCGCCATGGTGGCAGGGGCTGGTGCAGGCACGGGCAGAGTGGCGGCAGGAGTCCCCAGCTGGCAGTGTGGGGCAGTGCCGGGCCAGTGGATGCCTTGTCCTCCATCCTACACTCCCTCATCTCCTGTGAGAGCAGTGGTGGTGCTGCCATGCCAGCATGGCTGGTGCCAGCCCCAGGTGGCATCTCCTCCCCAAATGCACTGGTGGGTGAATGCCGAAACCGCCCCTGCAGGCAAGCTGCCTGCCACCAGGGTCCTGAGAGGACAGGCATGGAGGTGCACAGGTCTCTGGGGCAGTTGGGAGAGGGTTGCACTGCAGCCGGCTCCCATCCCTCATCTGCCAGGGCCACGGCACCACCATCACTGCTGGAGAACAAGCTTAAGTGGTCTGAGGGTGAGAACCAGCTCAAAGGCAGCCCCCACCTGTCCCAAGCCCCCCACTGCCAGAGGATCAGCATCTCTCCTGAGAAGGGGCTTCAGGACTGACCATCCCTGGTAAAGCCACCTTGTTTGGGGATCAAAACTAGTGCCGGTGCCTCTGGGGGCTCTGTGTGAAGGGCACAGGAGCAGTGCCGTCAAGGAACATGAATTTAGCCCGACGTGGTTTTGCAGCGCTGCAAGGCAAGCGCAGACGGTTTCACTCGGTCCTTACCATTCACAGAAAAAGGAGCGCCAGCAGGAGGCTGGGGAGCTGTGTGCATGTGAGTAAGGGATCGATCGCTAAGACGTGAGCATCCATCTATTGATCCCCGGCCACGCTGTCGGGTTAAGCCAACCCAGCACAATAACGAGACAGGACAGTGGGAACTTGCTGAGGGCAGATTGCCATTAACTGCTCTGCTCTGCGTCTGCACTGATGTCAGTGCACGGCGGGCACAGGTATCCATCGCTGTGTCCTCCTCCCCCTTGCTGGCATCCTCCCACCAGCGACACCACCCCAGGAACGCAGCTGCTCCCAGAGCGGTGGCTGGCAGCTGAGCTGGGGTTGGCCGAGCAGCCGGAGGGGCCAGAAGGGACCTGTCCTGACAGCTAACTCCATCCTTCCCCAGCCACCTCCTCGCTTCCTGGCTTTCCTTGCAAACCACGGTGGGGGGCTGTGAGGGGCAAGTACTGCTGCCAGCCCCCCGCCAGCGTGGCACGTTGTGGTCCTCATTCTTGGCACCCGAGGAGTGGGAGAGATGGAAGAGGAGAAAAGTGGAGGAGAGGGAGCCCCACTTCCCTTTGGATCAGTCCTCTCCTGTCTGTTGCCATCCTCACCATCCCTCCTCTTCCTCGCCATCCCCTGTCTCCACCAGGCTCACATTCCCTCCTAAGGCATATATTCTCCCTGTACTTATTATTATTGTCAGCGGCTACAAACAGGGGTGGCCATGTGCCGGGGTGACTCAGGCATCTGGGGGTGCCACTTCTGATGGCAAAAGGAGAGGGGGCACGTCCCCATGTCTTCAGCAAGACATGCTCCCTGCGCACCCCTCCAGTCACCTCCTGGGCTCCGGGTGACCCCAAGCCCTGGGTCTCTCTCCACACCTCCCACTTCCCGCAGACACCTCCTCCCAAGAAGCTGAGGAGGGCATGGAGCGGGGGTTGAGGGTAGTCTTGGAGCCATGTCACCTCTGCCATGCGTCCCCCACGTGCGCTGTCACCGTCTGCCCTTTGCAGCGCACCCCCTGGCAGGGACGAAGGGAGGAAGGGGAGAAGAAAGAGGCCTCAGAGCCGCCGTTTGCTTTGCCATGGATGGAGCCGGGGATGGGCGCTGGGGATGGGAGACTCCAGGCTCTTGGCAGAGGGGTTGGTTTGTCTCCAGGCAATTTGCACAGGAGGAAGGGCCTCAGGGGCTGAAGGTGGCACCACGGATGTCAGAGGTGACCTGCCCGTGCCAGCTCCCACCCTGGCAGGGACACTGGTCTTGCCAAAGGGGAGCAAGGGCAGAGTTTCTCCTGAGCTCCTTCATCCGAACCCAGTATCCAGAAGACCCTTTGCATCCTGCCTATCTGCCGGCTTTTGGCCCACTAACCAGCAGGATCAGCCAAGCTGAGACTAGAGGAGGTTGAAAGCAAGGGAAAGGGGGCCAGGTTTGGAGCTTGAAAAGCTCCACAGGCAGCGGGAGAGTCTACGTGGCCGCTATGGTCCCGGTTGCACCTGAGTGCTTGGACAACGGGTCTCCAGCTTCATTCTTCTCTAGGCTGCCTTAGTCCCTAATGGCCGGGACCATTGCCCCTGCGGAGCAGGAGAAACGAACAGCGAGCAAGACCCAGCTGTGGGCAAGAAGGCGCTAAGGAAACACGGGGACCCGAAAAAATGAAGAAGTTACCTGCAAAGCCACCAAAGTCAGGGCAGCGAAGGGAGGGGAGGGAAGTTGGGGAGGTTTGCAGGCAGGTACCCACCCCTGCCCCTCGGTCCGTGGCCACCCCGGTGGCCATATGTGCATATGCTGTGCACACAGGCAACTTTATTATTCACTGGCATGCTCACATGAAGCCACACATCTCTCCCTAAGTTATATTTATAGCTGTTCCTCAGAGCGAGCGCAGATGAAACAATACATTATTTTCCTAAGGGAAAAAAAAAAACAAAAAACCTTCCCGGTCTCATGCCGGTGAGGGGAGCAGCGCGCCCCAGCACCGCCTCTTACCCGGGTCCTGCCGAGGGCTTCTGCCTGCTCCAGCCGTGCCGAGCCAACATCAGAGGAAGGGGAAAGCGGCCGGTTTCTCCATCTCACCATGAAACGTCTCAGCCGGACGGGAGGAATCAGGGAGGTCTCTCTGCAGCCCTCGCTCCCCACTGGCTTGGGGGTTCCCCCCCCCCCAGAAGCTACTTCTCCGCAGCGACCTGCTCCTCTCCTAACTCTGCCCTGCCCACACCACTGCTCTTCTGCCTCTGCCTCTCCTCAGCATTTTTTGCTCCCGGGAGCATCCATCCCACGGAGCGCTGATGTGCCTTCGCAGCTCAGCGATGGGTTCAGGTCTCCCCCTCCTGCCTGGCTCCCTCCTTCCCTGGCATTATTTGCCTGTGCCCCTCACTGCCCCCCTGCTCTGGTCCCCAAATCCCCCGACTCCCTTCCACTCTTCCTCCCTTTGCGCTCCGCTCCCTTTCCCTGGCTGCCTCTCCCCCTCGCTGATTGCTATGCAGTCTGTAGCTGAGAAGTCAGTAACTCTGTGGTAGGATCCAACAGCTTTCCGCTACTTTAGCCCATCCTCGCGTGTGAGCTCAGAGCCGCGGAGGCACCGCTGCGGAGCCGCCATGGGGGAGACAAGAGCGCAACCATCGGCAGCGGGAAGGGGACAGTGGGGCCGCCGGACGCCCCCGGGGAGGCGAATCATCCGACCAGGCTGTCACAAGGGGCTGAAATATCCACTGTCGGGGTTTTTTTCCCACCTGGATTTGGGGTGCTGGGCTGACACCTCGCCCTGAGGAAGGACCAGACCAGGTTCTCCTGGCTCGTGCAGAGCATTTGCCCTGGGCATCGCCTCCCCGCATCCACATCCCAGCCTCCCCACCCCACAGTGCTGGGGCTGTCCTGCCAGGATGGGCAATGCTGGGGACGGGAGCACAGGCAAGGAGAGATCAGCCCTCACGGCTCCAGGATGGTGCACGGCTGCCCAGCCAGCAAACCCAACATAGAAACCTCCCCCGGGTCTCCATGGCCGGCAACATCTCAGGAGCTTTGAAGACATCACTTCTCAGTGGCAAGGTGAGGGGCCGGGGGACCCTGCGGCAGTGAAGCCGCCCCTTTTGTGCAGAAGAAAAGCTGGAGGCTGAAGAGAGCCCTGACCTCGCCGGCAGCGGCTGTAGGCACAGGCTCCCAGGGACAGTCCTGCACCAGGCCAGCGGGGTCCGTGGGCATGGTTTCCATCTCAGTGTCTCATTTGCCATCTCCAACATTAAGACCTCTGTTGGAAAGTCAAAAAAGATCAAGAAACCACTTTTTGAGTGCCCTCTGGGTCCAAATCCTGCAGCAATCATGACCCTCCCTCCCAAAATCATCCCAGGATCCCCTGGCACATCCCTCACACAACACAGTGCAGGGACCGCCGGCCCCCACCAGCATCAGTGAGCACCACCGCAGTGAGCGTCGCCCGCTTTCACCTGGCAAACCACCCCAGGGGGAGCAGAGGGTATTTTTCGCAGCTCTCTGCACAGATGAGCAGCTGCAAGCAGGGAGCATGGCAGCCCCCTGCACCGGCCAGCTTGCTCCGGCCCAACCGCGGCTGCTCCTGGCCGCTCAAATCAGGAGTCCCAGGGAGCCACGGCTCCCAGATGGAGTGAGGCTGGCCTGCTCCCTCCGTCCCCTCTGCAGCCATCCCTACAGGGACCAGTTCAGATTAAGGGGGGGGGGGGACTTGCTTTCCCAAAAGACCCATCCCCCAAGGTCCATGGGACTGCATCCCAAGAGCTACTGTCTGGGAGCTGCATGGGTGCCCCACCAGAAGGCGTACCAGCCCTCTGACACCACAACAGGCCTTTCTCCTCTGTGCAGTACAGGGATGAAGATGCTGCTGACATATCTTGCTCCTTCCCTGAGCGGGCGAAGCCACCAGGCACCCACACAACCCTGCAGCGCCCTCAGCTTCAGGTTGGGTTTCGCCCTCTCTGCCTTTCGTTCCTTATCGCCGGCTGGCCCCGAGACCTGGCCGCATTTCCCTCCACCTGGGCAGCAAGAGGACGAACAGCTGCACCTTGGGCAGAGCGCAGCACGCTGGCACGGCCAAGATGCAGATGGCACGGCTGGGGCCATTGGGTGGGACATGGGGACATTGCATCGAAGACACCACCAACCCCTTACTGTCCTTGTGCCCCTGGGGTGCCATGCCCCGGCTGCCCCAGGCCCACCAGCCCCGGCAGCGGGGTGGCTCACACTCGCCACCCCCGCCCGTCTCCACCGGCACCGTCTTTAATAAGAAGCGTGGAATATTTTAGCACCTATGGAAAAGCCACCATAGACGGTGGTGGCAGCCGTTGCCAGGGAGACGCTCCCAAAAATAGCCCCACTCCGCCAACCTTTCCCGATGCTGCTGTGGGGATGGGGGAGGCAAAGGGACAGAAGGATGGAAGGGTGGGGTTATGGACAGAGGGATGGAGGAAAGGAGGAAAAGAAGGATGGATGGATGGATGCATGGATGGATGGAGGAATGTTTGGAGGGATGGAGGGGTGGATGGAGGGATGGATGGAGAGGGATGGAGGGCTGGATGGAAGGGGAAGCAGAAGCTCCTGGGAAGGTGAGCAAATGCTGCCTGACCCCTCTCCTGCCTGGGAATGAAGATAAGTGCAACACCCATGCCAGCAGCCCCTGCTTGGGCACATGTTGTCCTGCTTTCCTGCAACACCAACTAAGCCAGCATGAGCCCTCGAGCCCTCTCTGGTCTGACTTTGAGAGTTTAAACCAGACAACAGTTTTGGACTCCTTAGCACCTGTCAGGCTCCCTCTGCCATCTTCCTCTGACCGTCCCATCTCTGTCCCCAGTGCTCCAGGACTGCCCTGGATGAGCTGTCCCGGCCATGGGGGCAGAGGTGGTAAGGGACGGAGGTGGCCCACGGTGCTCAGCTCCACCATGTTCCCCAGCCCCTCCAGGAATGCTGAATCACTTCCCTCTCTGGGCCTGCTCTGGGATGAATCCTGGAGGCTGCCTGCCCTCCTTGGGGGGTCTGGATGGAGCCTGAGACACAACCTGCAGCAGCACTGAAGGGAGACTCCTGGCCAAGCACCTCCAGGGGCAAAAGCACAGAAACCTTCCAGCTGGTAGGAAACTAATGAGGTAGTGAGAAGGAAACCCCCTTCTCCCATCTTCTTGCACCATTGCCACCACCTCGCAGGACAGGCGGAGATGGGGAAGAGCCCTCGACAGAGCTGCTGCCGCCTGATCCAGGGGCTCTGCAGAAGGCACCTCCCAGACCAGCAAAGGCAGAGAGGGAAACCCAAAAATAGAACTAAAGAGGGGGAAAAAAAAAAAAAAAAGAAACCACACAACCCCAAATTCCCATTTTTAATGCCAAATCCCAGCTCACTTGCCTCCCTGTCACCCTGGCGACATTCCTTACGGTCGCCATGGAAACGGGAGGCATGGAGAGAGCATCACCGTGTGGGGCGGTGGCAGCACCCGGCATTATTTCGGGAGGCAGGGAGACACCCAGTGCAAGGTGCTTCGTGTTGTGGCAAGGAAGGAAGGTTTATTTTTACTTGCTCCCACTTCATGCGCCAGTTTATCCTTCTCTAAGTGTCTGGGTGCCCCTCGCCCTCCCAGCAACCTTCCCATGGCCCTCCTGCATGCCACACGGGGATGTCCCATCAGGAGACTCCAGGCCCACCACTGTGTCCCAGCTGGGTGAGCTTGGCTGGGCTGCTCCCGTGAAGTCCTTCGGACGGTCATCTCACGTGGCAGTTCCTGGTGCCACAGCAGGAGATAAAGCCATGGCTTGGGGCCAGTCAGTTCTTCTTGGGAAGGTGAAAAATGAAGAGAATAAATCTTTGCCACCTACAACAGTCTTACCCCTCCACAGGAGGCTTCATCCCCTGGATGGGACAAGAAGCTGCGAAGAGGAGCGGAGGGACTGGAACATGACGAGGGCTCTCAGACATGGAGCCCCAGGGGCTTGAAAGGGGATCTGTCAGCATAGAGGACCCTCAATCTGTTCCCCCCAAACCTCCCAGCCCTGCTTCATGGCTCACACCTCTCTCTGCCCACCTGCAAAAGGACCCGGGATGCCAGGGACCTGCTGGGCCACCAGGGCTGGGGCTTGGCTTTCACCAGCACCTGCATGGCCTTGCAAAGCCCTGCTGAAACCCCAGGCAGCTCCGCTCCAACGGCTGGAAACCCAGTTTCAGCCAGTCCCTACCCCATCGCTCCTTTGCCCACACTCACCTTTGGTCTAACCTGCTCTTCTCCCACCACACCGACCTCTGCCTCGATGCCCTGTCAGGAGCAGGCAGGGTCCTCCCTGGTTTCACGAGGCTGAGTGGGTGTTTCCCAGCCCAGCCTGGGAATGTGGCTGGAAAAGCCCGGTGCAGCAGGTGCTGGAGCAGCAGAAAGGGAAAACACGGCAGCCAGCCTAATGGGCAGAGAGGAAATGTATGCAAATGTATTCAGAAAGGAATCCGGTGATGCTAATAGACTTGTTAGTCCTCTCCGTAAGCACCGGGAATAATATTTTTATGCTTTAATCATTAAGGATTTTACTCCAAGCAAGCCCATAAGGATGTGGTGATGGGAGGGAGACGTGGAGGAGATGGCTGCGGGTGGCGGCTGGGGACCAGGAGGGCAGCAGCCGGAGCCAGCCGCGGGGCAAGAGCAGGCGGGGGTCACGCAACCCTTGAGTCTCCAAATTAGACCCACAGCCAGACGCGATTTGCTTGGGGACGAGGTGACAAATTAAAACATCCATTTGGCTGCATTAAAGCAGCTTTATATGAGTGATAATTTGGCGAGTATCTAACGGCCCCGTCTCGATGCGGAGGTCCCCTCGCGCTGCCATGAGACCTCCCTGCGTAACCGCAGCTGCAAGGACAACATTTATCCCAACCAGGCCGGTCACCCGGGGCTGTTTCTGAATATATTAAAACTTTATAACCATCACTACTAAGCTCATTTCTGTTAAATCTATAAAAATGGCAGTGCCTATGTGCTTCTTTCACGCAACACACATATCATGTTGTTTTGTAATCCACTTGTAGGAATCCAGGATTAATATTTTCAGCAAAGTTTGTTTCAAACCAGCCCTTGGGAGGATCTTTTGGGGTGGTTTTTTTTGTTTGTTTGTTTTTTTCCCTCCAGGGCTGGGCTCTGGGATCCGCTTTGCTCCAGACAGGATGCCCGAAGGTGGGGGCTGCTGGTGGGGGCGGCCGCCATGGAATGGCTGTGCATGAGCTGCCACGGGATGGAGGGGGCTTGGGTGGGATGCGACATACAGCCGCAGCGGCCTGATCATTCAGATCTCTCCCCACTTCTTCGTTTGCTCCAGGAGACAAGGTGGAGCACCAGGGAGAATGTGCTGGAGATGGGATAGGGTCGGGAAGGGCAGAGGGCCGGAGGCTGCCAGCTGAGAGCAGGGAAGAAGTTAATGCATCCATGGGGACTGTTGTTGGAAAGCCCAGCCCTCGCTGGAGGGTGTGTCCCCAAGGCCGGAGGATGGGGATCCCTTTCCCTCTGCCTTTTCCCCTTTAACAACACTTCCGCGTGTAACTTGAGACAAGTTCGGGAAGAAAAAAAGAGGAAGGGAAAAAAAAGGGAAAAATAGCGCAGTTATTCTCGCCTCCGCCTCCTCCTCCTTCTCCTCCCCGGCCAGCCAGAAGCCACGTCACCCAGCGCTGGTTTCGGGGCTGCTCAGCAGGCTCAGCCTGGGGCTTTCCAGGGGACAAACCCCAACTTTTGGCCTGGAGCAGGGAGTGGAAAGCCCTGGGGTGGGGAGAGAGAGAAAATCCACCTTAGAGGAAAAGTAAGCAAGGGAGACGTCCAGCTTGAGCTCCTGGCCGGGGAAAGGCGCTTGCAACCAGGGGAGAGGGGAGCCTGAACTTTTCTCCGCCAGACGAGAGGGCTCTGTACTGGGGAAAAAAGGAAAGTTGAGCTGGAGGAGAGCATTCTCTCAGTCCAAGCTCGGAGGGGAAAAACTCCCTGCCTTCGCCCTCCCCGCCTGCAGAAAGTGTCCCGCTCCCTTCGCCCCAGAAGAGCCCCCCCCGCACCATGAACGTCTTCCGCATCCTGGGGGATGTCTCCCACTTGCTGGCCATCATCATCCTCCTGCTGAAGATCCAGAAGTCCAAGTCCTGTGCCGGTGAGTAGTCCCACACCCCAGGGAATGAGGGGGACCCTTCTCAGAGAGCAGCTCAGCAAGGGGTGCAAGCAAAACGGGTGCCGAAAAGCTAGCAATAGCCCATGCAAGCTGACAGCCCTCCCAGTGGGCTCTTCGAGGGAAGTCGTCCTCCTCCGGGAGGTCTTCCTGCCAGGAGGAGAGGGCTGCGTTGGAAGGATGTGATGTGGCAAGGCGCACGGCCTGGGGCAGGTGCTGGTGTCGGGGCGGTGAAGCGAACGGGAGGGCAGCAAGGCCGGAGGGAGGTAGAAAATGGGTATGAAAAGTTGTGGTGACACCAAAACCAACAGCCTCGAGAGAAACCTGCCTTATGTCGGAGGTCTTGCCAGCAGGCGGGCAGGTACCAGCAGCTGCCCCATCCCTGGGTGAGGAAATCAGGGCAGCAACTTCTTGCAGGAAGATTTTGCTCAGAGTTCATGGTTTGCTCCCCTAGAGACTTTGGGGCTGGGCTGCAGCACCATGGCCATTATCACAGGTAGAGAAATGGGTGAGTCTGCCTCTCCCTGCCAGCGGTGACTAAGCTCCAGCAGCGTCCCTGGGCTGGCCCTTGATCCCACAGCTCTTCCCTGGTGTGGCAGATGTCACATCATAAACCCCCCCTGGTGAGGTGGGCAGGCAAAGGGGGCGAGGGAGGGAAGGGAAAGGCATTTTGATGACTGTGAGGACTGAATTGACCAAAGCAGTGAACGTGCCCACCAAGCACTGGTCCCTACGACCCAAGGCAGGTCTCGGGGGCGTCAGCAGGAGCCTGCCCTGTTCCTTGGGAGACTCCGACCAGTCCTGGGGTAGGCTTAGAGCTACCACAGCACCTACACGCCAGACCAGGCTCACAAAGCAAAACGCATATATATAACCACTTCCAAAGAAGGAGTGAGGGGAAAGCCCCATCCCAAGGGTCCTCCCTCTCATCTGCCTTACCTACCTTTCTTCTCCCTGCCATGCAGGTATCTCTGGGAAGAGTCAGATTCTTTTCGCCCTCGTCTTCACAACCCGCTATCTGGACCTGTTCACCACCTTCATCTCCGTCTATAACACCGTGATGAAGGTAAGGAGAGGGCAGTGTGGAAGCAGAGGTTCCCCTCAGCTCACCGTGGTTTCTCAGGGCGGCGAGTGTATGTGTTCACTAGGTTTTTCAGCCAGAGGGAAGAAGGAGCAAATCCACCTTCTTGACTTGTCACCAACATACAGGGGGTTATACAGAGGAAGGGTGGATAAAGATGCTTCATTTGGTGTCATTGGCCCTCCATTGACCAAAAAACCCCCTCACCACAGTCAGTGAATGAGCTGAGCCCGCCACATTTAGTACCACCAAAACCAAAACAAGATGCCATGAATCAAGCCTGGGTGTCCTTGCACAGCAGGAGCATTAACAGACAGCTGCCACCAAGCCAAACTCTTCACACAGAGCCCTAGAGGGCTCAAGCAAGTGTGATCCTCATGGGGGAGCGATCTTTAGTTGAGCGCTGGAGTACCTCCAGCAGAAGTCAATCCACAAGGCAGCGCAGAAAAAGCAATTACCCACTACCTCACCCTGGCATGGCCCCACCAGAACTGGGTTAAAAGATCTTGACTTTGGCAAAGCCATCCTCTCTTCAAGCACAGAAGATGTACTCACAGGTAAGGTCATTCCGTCTCCCTTCCCTCCCCCAGGTAATTTTTTTGATATGTGCCTACATCACTGTGTACATGATCTACGTGAAATTCCGGAAAACATTTGACAGCGAGAACGACTCCTTTCGCCTTGAGTTCCTGCTGGTCCCTGTCACAGGCCTGTCGTTTCTGGAAAACCACAGCTTCACTCCCTTGGAGGTATGGAAAACCTGAGGCAGGAAAGGGGAGGGGAAGCAGCAGCCTGACACCGTGCAGCAGAGTGAGCACCATGTTGAATAGTTGAGATTTTTAACAGCAAAAGCGGGCAGGAAAAGCAAGGTCAGCAGGCCTTGAAGACTGTGCCATCTATGGAGCAGCTCAGCACTGTCTCCTCTCAGTCTTAGGACAGCAGGCACATTTTCTCCAACTCCAGCAGTACTGCTCATCCCCCTTGCATATCGATGCCCTACTAAATTAAAGCTTTCGCTCTTAATGCGTATTAATCAGCACCAAGACTCTCCACTGTCTTCATTTTGCATCTCACAGATACTCTGGACCTTCTCCATCTACCTGGAGTCCGTGGCTATCCTTCCTCAGCTCTTCATGATCAGCAAGACGGGGGAAGCAGAGACCATCACGACACACTACCTTTTCTTCCTGGGCCTCTACCGCGCTCTCTACATTGCCAACTGGGTCTGGCGCTACTACACAGAGGATTTCTATGACCAGATCGCTGTAGTTTCCGGGGTGGTACAAACCATCTTCTACTGTGACTTCTTCTATCTCTACATTACCAAAGGTAGGTAAAGGGGTTGGTATAAATCCAAAACTTTCACTCCGCGATCTTGCAACATACGGTGGAGCTGCAGCTTGCTGTGCATTAATCCTTGTGTGACTTTATTCTTTGCTGTATTTGTGATGCACATTGTCCGCCTAAAATTCAGTTTAAAAAACGTATCTGTTGAATGCAAGTGGGCACCTCTGCTCACAAGGCTCTAGATGTGCACGTGAAACAAAGCTGAAGTTAAAGCAGAGCTAAGCCTGGTTTAACCCCACCTTGGGAAGTTAGCAATTGAGGTATATTCAATTCAACATACATTTTGTAAGATCATGAATCATGCAAAAAAACTTTGAGGGGGGAAAAAAAAAATAGTTGTAGGCAGACAATGTACCTGAGAAAGCAACTGCAGACATATGGAGATATTAAGCCTACTTTTTCTTTTGATGGAAAAGACGTAACGCTCCTAAGAACTGATTCTGTAGGAAGATGGGCATCTGCACGAACAAGAAACCCCTTTCTGCTTCCCAAATTCAGATGCCCCTTCCACTTCAGCGCCATGCTTTGGTAAATGGCTACGTACCAGAGCTAACAAGTCCATCAAGGGCACGGAATTTGGTAGAACACCCTATGGGTTGCTGAGGCTGAAGTACACTTTAAAACACTTTTCTGTTGAGGAGGATGGAATTCGGTGAAATCTAGCTGAGCGAACAAATATTTTCTTCCTTTTTCACATTCCCGAACTCATCTGCCAAAAGCAGTAGTGACGGCCTGCGTTTGATGTTTCAAGGGATGGATCTTTGGTAGTTTCATGCAATATACCTGCTGATAGAGAGGTGACAGGAGCACTGAGCAGGTGGCTGGCCTTGGCAGATTAAGACTTCCTTCTGTCATTAAAACATTTTTGTAGCCAGAAAAGTACTTTGTAAAACTGCCATCAAGGTGCTCTACGTCAATTCCTTTTTTTTTAAAACTCATTCCCAATTTAGCTTCACCCAATTCATGTGTCCCGTGTCTTTCTGTATTTTATGAAAAATCCATACCTTTTGTAGTTGTGGATGGTGGAACAAAAGGGGGGAAAAAAAACAACTGCTGGCTTCCAGTCTCGCAGTGCTAGTGGTAAAACTGCAAAATTTAGATGATACAGGAGGCAGAAGAAAAAAAAACATTTGTCCCTGGGATGTCACAGCAGGAACAGAATTGCCTTTTTTTTTTTTTTCTTTTACACAAATGTTCTGGGTGATGGGAGAGAAAAGGTGACTGAAGATATGCAAATGCTTTGCAGTCATTTATGAAAACCAGCATTATAGCAGGTTGCATCTTTCTTTACTCTCTTGCAAAAAAAACCCCCATCTTTTCAAAACATTTCTAACACAGAAAAGCTCAGACAAAAGGGCACCGATACTGCAAAAAAAGCAAAGATGTGTTACATAAAGAAATGTATTTAATAAGACTTCAGAGCCTATACCAAAGCATTGTAAAAGGATTTTTATAGAACACAACTTCTCTTTATCTTGTTTTCAAAACTAGATGAGCTCCTTTCTGTTTAACACAAGGACCTGAAAGATATTCTGAGGAAGCTTTCAGCTCCCAAAAGCTTGCATTTCACAGAACGGCTGTGGTTGGGAGCAACTCGGCAGATCATCTAATCCACCCCGCCGCTCACAGCAGGGTCACCTAGAGCAGGTTGTTCAAGGTCCTGTCCAGTCAGGTTTTGAGTATCTCCAGGACGGAGGCACCACAGCCTCTCTGAGCAACCCGTGCCAGTGTCTGACCACCCTCACTGTAAAAAAATTTTTTCTTATGTTTCTGTGGAATTTCTCATTGCCCCATCACCAGGCACCACTGAGCAAAGTGTGGCTCGCTCTCCTGTACTCCCCCCCCCATCAGGCATTTATATGCATGAAGATCCCCCCCAGCCTTCTCCAGGCTGAGCAGCCTCAGCCTGCACTCATACATTGGACACGCTAGTCTCTTAAGCGTCCTCGTGGTCTTTCTGGACTTGCTCCAGTACGTCCCTGTCTCTTGTACTGGGAGCCCAGAGCTGGACCCATCGCTCCAGCTGTGGCCTCACCAGGACCGAGTAGAGAGGAAGGACCACCTCCCTTGGCCTGCCAGCGATGTAGCTCAGGAGGCTGTTTGCGTTCCTTGCCATGAAGGCACGTTGGCGACTCGCGTTCAGCTTCGTATCCACCAGCACAGCCAGGGCCTTTTCTGCCAGGCTGCTTTCCAGCTGGGCAGCCATGCTGGTGCATGGGGTTGTTCCACCCCAGGGGCAGGACGTGGCATTTCCCTTTGCTGACCTTCACGGAAGTCCCCACCAGCCCGTTTCTCCAGCCTGCCGTGATCCCTCTGATCCCATCTGGTGTATCAGCCGCTCCCCTCAGCAAATCACTGGGGGCGTACTCGACAGCGTTGAACAGCACTGGCCCCAGTTCCCACCCCCAGGGGAAACCACCAGTACCAGGCCGACAGCTGGACTCTGCGCCGCCGACCACCATGTGGCCAGGCCAGCCACTTCTCCATCCACCTCATCTAAGCCTGTGGGCCCCTGGTATTTCCAAGAGGCCTCCCATCCCAGCTTCCAGATCAGAGGAGACGGGGCAGGCTCAGGGGGGTCTGGCCACAGACCATTTATTCAGGCCACGTTCTCTATTAAGAGTAAGAAAGCCTGAGGTATAGAACAGTAGGCTCCATACTACCTCATCAAGGGGGAAAAAAAAAAA
>VZTL01042862.1:33756-49683 GCA_013400535.1 Scopus umbretta
AATTTAAAAAAAAAAAAAAAAAAAAAAAAAAAAAAGACGACAGGGTGAGTAATGTGGACTGGGGCTACTTTTGATGGGCTCGAGGGATTTGGATGGTGAATTCTAAGCCTAGCCTGCATGAGAGAGACATCACAACAGGAAAGAAGAGAAAGAAAAGGTTTCTTTAAATGCAAGAGGTCTACACTGGTCACCAGCAGAAGAGTGGTCTCATTTGCGGGAGGGGGGAGGNTTAGGTAGGAACTGCAAGGAATTAATTAGTTCACGCAAAATTAGCCCTGTGAGGACCTTATCAGGAGATTAAAAAAAAAAAAATTCTACAGCTAAGGTAAAAGAGTGGACTACCTTTTTTTGGACAGAAATACTACATCTACATAATGTGTCGAGATCTCAAGTGCAAAACAGCTTTATTACTAATCTACTGTTTGTTATCTTAGTCTTGCACTTACTACTTCCCTATCCTCTTTCAATCTTCCCTCCCTCAAAAGGGGGAACCTATTCCCAGTGTAGCCCTTTTCCCATGTGCCTTTACCTCCACCACCACCTCCTCCTCCTCTGTGGTCCACAAGCTGCATCAGTTTTGGATTGATGGCTTGATTGGCTTCTTCCAACACTTTGATAAGCTCCCTGGCTTGTTTCAGGTTTCCTGGTGTGAAGAAGGTGTAGGCAGTACCTTTGTTGGTACTACGTGCGGTACGGCCAATACGGTGCACATAATCTTCAGAGCTGTTCGGATAGTCGTAGTTTATCACAAATTTAACATCTTCCACGTCTTGTGAAGTGCCCAGGTGCGAAGCACAGTGAAGGGGTGGGGTTGAGGAAAGGGGAGAAGAAGAGAGGACGTGCCAACGAAAGGTGGGGAGCACGAATGCAGGTGACAGTAATAAGAAAAAAAAATACAAAGTTAGTAATTGCATGGAATAAATACAAGACAGACTCATCCCAAAAGAGTAGAAGACTCAACTTTAAGATCATCAGGAACAAAGATCAGCGTCCTGAAAAACAGTGGTAATTTTAAAGCAGTTTTGCCCTGCACTCAAATTCATCCTCCCCAGAATGCATTTCTCTGTCTTCATGTGTCAAAGACACTGATGTTTGTGAATGAGATCATTGAATTTCATAATTAAAAAAAAAAAAAAAAAAACAAAACCCAACCACAATCTGGAAAGTGAAAATGCCACCAGACAGAGCAAACTGGGGTGGAGGAAGGGCAGAACTGCCACGGTAAAGCTTTTACCCTGTTGGGAGAAGTCTAACAAATAATAACGGTAATGAGATCACTTACCTTCCACTGGGTAACATGAAATAAAAGGCAATCTTAAAAATATTTACTTTTACAGTCCTAATAAAATAGTGAACTACTGCCCCTAGCCTAAAGCTTAAGACACTCCAGTTACATTAGTATTATTCAGTCAACTCATTAAAAATTATCCAGACCTAGAATATCTTAACTCAGCTCTGTAGTTATCACCAGAATACATTGCACTAACATTTCACTGTCCTGTTCCGCCCAGCTCTGGCAAGCTTTCAGAATTTGGACAATCCTGAATTCCATCGCAATTCCCTACTTCCAGTGTCAGATGGAAGTAGGAAATGAAGTTATCAAAATTGCTTTGTATACAAAAATAATATTAAAATTTAGGAGATCTGCATGCCTTTTGGAAATTCAGACTTTGTAAACTTATGGGACAGAAACAAAGTAAATGTTAGTGTAACACTTCAGTGAAAGCACCTCAAGTACCAAAAGCACCTATTTGCTATAGTATGCAGCACTTTAAAAAGCATGGAATTACAGTAAGTGTCCTAACAGCTCATAAAAAAAAAAAAATTAAAAATCTGCATTTTAAGAAGAATATTCTGAAAATACCCAAGATAAAACACAGATTTTTTGTGATTTCTTTTTTTTGTTGTTTTGTTTTAAAGAGAGAAACATTCTCTGTTTTACCAGACCGATGCACACTCCCTCCTCCTGTGGGAAACCGCTGCAGCCGATCCCGTCTCTTTGCCTTTTATTTTTGGCGGCCTCCTTTCGAAAACTCCGCCCTCTGACACGGGACCACTGGAGCGCGGGGAGCATGCATCAAGGGTCCATGGCAGCGAGAAGTCCCCACACACGCTCGCTCTGTGAACTGGCTTAGACGCTTCTCTGTAGCCCCATTTGGTTGTGAAGCGCCGGAGAACCTGGGTTCAGGTAAAAGTTTCAGGTCCTCCAACGCTTTTTGTCCCCTATTTGGGGTTCTTGGGGGCAATTGTCAAAAAAATGAAGATACAAAAATTACATCCAAAGGGTCAGACTGCATCTATTGCCCAGACTGCATCAATTTCAAAGGGGTTGTAGGAAAAATAAAAACAAGAGGGTTGTAGTGACAAGTGGGGGACTTTATGTCTGTTTCTTATTACAGCAAAGGGGGGGGCTCCTCAGTCTTTGCTGACTCCAAAGTCCTGAATCACACCAAAAAAAGGGAGTGAGAAGGCAGGTTTCACAGGGGGCTGCGCGAGTCTCCAGCTAGGGTCCTTGATGCAACAGTTTTTTTAAAAAGGGGAAAGTGAAGTAAAGAGAGGAGTACGTATGACAGATTGCATCTTCACAGCCAGGATGTAACTATAGTCTGACAAGCTGCAGGCTACATGATCCTCAGTCAGTCCCGTTCTGCACATCCATCAGTAGCAAAGCGACTTGAATTACCACAGAGGTTACAAGGACGTGCTTTCCTGGCAGAAAGCACAGGGAATTACAACTACCGATGTAGACGGAACTGACTTGACTGGGGAGGAGCGGGAAGAACGGGAAGGCAGGAAGAGGAAAATGCAAGGGTGTTTTCCAGACTAGAAAGTGGTCCTGGTAGAGCACGCAGCTTGCTGAAGAAAGACCAGAGCAAGTACAAGACTCGGCTTCTCCAGTCTAGCATGCTCCAAAGTGTTTGCGCACACTCGCAATCTTCCTGCGCTTTTAGAAGATAATGTAGCAGGATCAAGAATTGAAACTGTATATCATTTTTGACAGCTACCTGGGAAACATTCCCTTTCTCAGACCATCAGAATACCCTATGGCACAGACAGTCTCCGATTATTAATCAGGAGAGGTATAAACTAGCAAACATGCTAGTCTAGAGAGCTGTTTAGACAATCAATGTAGATGTGCCCCCACCCCTGCACTGAGAATGATCTGCAGCTGATATCAAAGCTTCTGTTAAAGAAAACAAAACAAAACAAATTCAATGTTTTTAGTTTAATAGACTGAACAAAAAAAATAAAGTTTAAAAAAAAAAAAAAATTCAGTGCAGAGAGAGGACCTCACTCCAGGGAATTATCACAAAGAAGTCATTACGGGACTCGGAACTTACCTGGAAGAAGCTTTTTTGAAACCAATGTTCCATTAGGAAGAGGGAAAGCCCTGGTGACTCAGCCAAAAGGCGCGCGCCCCTGTTTTATGTTATTTAGGTAGAAGCCTTCACTTTCCAGGATCTTGGAGGAAGTCGTCCAGAAGTTTGCCAGTTAAGTGACTTATTTTAAGAAGCAGCAAACTCAGGGCCCCAAAATAAGCAGAGATGTTGTTCAGTAACAAGAAACAGACTCTGGTACCTTTCCCCCTTAGCTCAGGTGAAGTGGAGGATGGGAAGTGGGGAGACTGTTTTCTGAAGTGTTATCCAATTGAGTAGTTTTGGGGGGAGTGTTTTTTTGAGGGGTGTGAGGCTGTTTTAAATGTCTAGGCAAGATGCACAAAGAAGCTACCAGCACATAGCAAGCCTGTTTAAAAAATGCTGCTAGAGAAAGCAGCTCTCTTTCATACAAACTGGTTTCAGGCCTCAGTCCCTTCTCCCAACAGGCCCAAGTTCTAACTGCACAGGTCCAGACATGACCCTAGAGGGCAGAGACTGAAGTCCATATAATCACCTCTCTGAGGAAGTGTTGGACGTTTTTTGAGGGGGGAGGGGAAGGAGGGGTGAAGGTTGTGTGCACAAAGGCTGCCAAGTCTAGTAATGGTCTGCCTGTATTAAAGTGACCATATGATGCACAGCACAGCCACCCTTTCAGCATATGAAAAAAAAGAGAGCTCAGAGAACTGAGGTTTTTAACAGCTAGAGATTTCCTGAGCTTATTTGCAATCACTTGCAGTAATTTTGCCTGAAGTTCATTACAATGAGACATCGACCCCCAAGCAGTTTATCATCTACCAAACTCGGGGAGGGGGCAACACTCGATGTCTGTTACTGAACTCAGAGCACTTCAGAGGTCATCCTCCTCTTCTAGAGCAGACAAGCAGCATATAAGGACTGTGCTTAGCACACAAAGTGTTTCACAATACAAATATGCTTATTTAAAAAGGGGGCACAACTGATGCATCCAGACAGATCATTCTCATACCACCAGAATAGAGCTGTGCAATTTTGATTCAATTACATATTTGGGTAACACGATGTTAAAGGCCATATATAATCTCAGTGGTCCTGCCTAGAAGGAACACAGAGGAGGGAAGGTTACGTGTCAAGACCAAAGATCTGGAGCAGTGCTTTCTCAGATGTGAATACATCTGTGGGGTAAACATGCATGTACTCTGGGGTTGGTATGTTCAAATCTGTGGTGTGTCATACAGGGAGAATATTAGCTATTTGCTGTTGCAATGCTCTCCCACAACTTCCTACTTGAGCTTTATCTGACACGCTCTGAACTGAGAGCAATCCATCCCTATCATCCAGCAACAAAAGCTGGATCTGGGGAAGAAGTGAGTGTGGTGGAAGGGTTGGGTTGCATAATTGGACGTCTCTTCTCCCTCTTGGCGATCGATTGGTCATGCCTAGGCCTTGCTGCAGACCAAAGCCTGTTCATTAGGAGCAGGAAGAGACTTTGAATATGAAAGAAAAAAAAAAGATTAATGTTAAAAAACGTATTTCACATGTGGGGGAAAATCACGCTTTGATTTTTTTTTTTTTTAAAAAAAGAAAACATATTTCAGTCCAAAGAAGAAAAATATGCAGCAGTAGGCAAGAGTGGTCTATGTGTACAAACCTAGCCCACGAGATGCAACGTCGGTAGCAATGAGGATAGGAGCCTTTCCAGAACGAAACTCTGTAAAACAAAGCATGCTATGAAGTAAGATTTTTCAAAAACATAAAGTTACCTGAACTTGATTTACGCTAAACGCTCATTTTCCAGAATCTACATAAGATGAGTCAATTTCAGTAACCCCAGCAAGTCAGGATATAATCTGTCAACTATTTTTCAAAATCCAGCTCTCTGGGTTAAGCAATTTTCCCCACTGTGTTTTTGTCAAAAGAGAGGCAAATACAAGTACCGAAAGGCAAAGGAAGTTCTTTTGAAAGACATCTATTGGGTATGGACACAAAAAAAAGACGACTGTAGAAAAGCATGTCTCAGTAAATTACGTACAGCAGCCCGAGTTATTCTCCCCTCAGTGACGGACTCACCATTAAGCACCCAATCTCTTTCTGGCTGACTCTTGTCTCCATGGATACACATAGCTGGCCAACTGCCAAACAGAGATGCACATCAGTATAGACAGAAAGTACATGCATTAAAGGCAACAGGAAGCTTTACTGACATTTTGGTAAAAAGGCAACAAATAAAAGACTTCAGAAATATTTTATTCCCTATCCTCCTCTGGCCTGTATCTACCTAGCAAGTATACTAGTTTGTTTCTTGCCCGTTAAACCCACTGCCCACATAAACGGCCACCTAAGCCAAATCACGTTTGCTGTATCGATACAGTCCCGATCGGCGTATCAGTATCCTGATACACTAAAACCTGCCCAGCTTACAAATACCCTCTCTTGCACTCATGCTTTGAGGGACTGGAACATTCTGGGAAACTAAGACTGAATTCAGCCAAGAAAAGAGCAGAGAAGTTGTTCCCAGCAATAGCATCATGAACACTTAAACCTTACTGCTTTTGATTACAACTTCTGTTTCCCACTAGAAACAAGGGGAGGGAGGAGGGAAGCTAATCACCCATCTCTGCGCATCCTTCGAGTGAGATCATCACATCGCCTCTTTGTCTCCACAAAGATGATAGTCTTGTTTTCCTTCTCTGCCATGATTTCTTCCATCAGTTGTATCAGCCTAAAATAGACATGAGAGCCAAGATGTATATCCACATATACAAGAATATAGAAGCACTCTCAACTTACAGTGAGAACATACACAACACGCATCCACATAAATAAGTCAGTACCACTTACACAGAATTTAGGTCTGTTGTACAATGGTATGGTTAGAATATATGCAATAAACTAGTTAATTTACAGGACTTACTTATTTTGTAACACTCAAAGGTTAAATTCTACTACAAGTAATTTCACTATTCAGAATTCCTATCTGGCTTTCAGAGTAATGTTGATTTTTAAGTTCCACCAAAAAACCTGACATGGTAGGAAAATCAGCTTACTTATGGTCTTTCTCACTTTCCATGCATACATCCACTATCTGCAGGATATTGTGGTTGGCACTCAGTTCCAAGTTTCCCACATTGATCTGAACATAGTCCTGCAGGAAGTCCTCGGCAAGCTGGCGCACTTCTTTTGGCCAGGTGGCACTCCACATCAGAGTCTGTCTGTCAGGCTAAGAAAAAGGGAAAACGGATTTATTTAAGGTGCTGGACTTTAAATGGGAAACCAAAGGAGGCTGTCCTTTGACAAGGTTCACGCACCCTTATCTGGTCAACAATTTTACGAATTTGGGGTTCAAATCCCATGTCCAACATCCTGTCTGCTTCATCCAGCACCAGGTACGTACAACGACGCAGGTTGGTCTTTCCTGCCTCAAGGAAGTCAATCAAGCGACCTGGTGTAGCAATGCAGATCTCCACACCTTCAAAACAGAATGAGGAAAAAGACTAAGGCTCTTCATGTGAATGTCAATTGGTATTTTTAGTCAGAATGAATCACCTTCCAGAGCAAAATTGTTTTTAAAAAAAAAAAAAGCACCACCCTCATTCGTACCCAAGATTGAGTCATTTCAGTAGAAGTCCTAGTTTCTTTCAGTATTTTTTTTTTCCATTCTGAAATTACTGTTACAGTGCCATTAGAATAATAAACGCAGTATGGAAGCTAAAAGCTTACTGTCAGAAAACACCAGCGAAGAGCTGTCCAAAAATCAGAAGTAAAATAAGCTTCTACTCAAGCCTGACCTACCTTCAACCAGAATTACACAGTCTAAAGAGCTGTCTGGAAAAATAAGAGCAAACTCCAGCTAAACTCCTCAATATTAAGCAGACATGAAGCGCTCTTCTTGCTCTACAGGTCAATTACTTCCATTTTTTTCTTTTTCTTTCTTTTTTTTTTTTTAAATATATAAAGCCAAAGCATGGCCTTTAATACCAAGTAATCATGCGCCAATAGTGACAGACAACCATCCTGCCCACATCTGTTAGCATAAAAACAGAATTCAAATATTCATAAACTAGTATCAGGTATGGCAATTTATACATTCCTTAAGAGGAGGGACTGGTTTCCACCAATTCCCAAATCTTACAGGTGAGTCCTTCAGTGTCACTGAAATATTCACAGAAGGCAAGTTTAGGTAAGCAGTGACATGAAAAAGAGCAAAACCTCAACAGCTTTCTTGATACTGTAATTACAGACGCAGAGTATTTGTGGCAAACCAGATCTTTTTGTCTGTGTCAACCTGGGCTCCTCAGAGCTGTCAAAGCTGGGCATACTTTTAGTTTATGTAAAGCTCATGCAAGAATTAGATTTCTAATGGAGCCATCAGTCTGCCAGGGAGACTGAAGAAACTGCAATCTCTGCTGTCAATGATGTACTCCTCCAAAGTAAACTCACTAAGTACCCAAAAAAATCACAACTGAGGGAGGGGAAAAAAAAAAAAAGTCTTCTGGACTGCTATCCAACAATCTTTGCTGCAGAAAATACTAAGCGATCATTCAAAGACAGCAACACCTGAAAGGACTGAAAACACCGAACCTGCCCACATGCTCTGACCAAACGGTCATCTCCATAAGCAGGAGAACACCTATTTCACAGCGCTCCAGAAAGGTGTGCAAAAACCCACCAAGCTGATCCTCCCAAGCTCTCTTCATGTAACCTTTGACTCCTCCATTGAAGATGCTGCTTTTGAATTGGAATGCACTACCATTTTCTTTAATAGAGCTATCCCACAGCCTTCTACCATGCATGCCTTTATTCCATTACTGCAGTTTTCAACAGTGACTCTGCAAACTACAGTGCTAAGTAGAATTTTCTGATTTCTTGAGTAGATCTCTATATATAAGCTTACCTTGATAATACTTCTTACATCTTTTCACATAATTCTATTACATTTTTTAATCTAGTGAAGATGAAAGCCATCAGCACATTCCTGCATTTGAAATTGTATGTAACTAGCCTTTGACATGAAGGTTAAGTCACTTGAGCACTACTGTGTTACAGTGGTTGCTGTAGAACAATGGTTCCTCACCATTCCCAACTCCAGTCCCTTGCTACATGCAGACAGGCAGTTACAGAACGTTATGGGGTTCATGAACAGAAATAGAGCTTAGCACTTAAGAACAACTGAAAAGAAATTAAAAAAAATAAACAAAGACCAAAATCCACTCTCTAAAGAAGTTTCTATACATTCAGAGATTAGGTTTGGTTATTTGAACAAGCCTGGGCAGAAAACTTGCAATCTGGCATAAGAAAAAACGTTCCTCACACTTGCTGTTACTGCATTTCCTCAAAATAACCTGTCCTCTTTCTGTAAGCTTCCTCTCCCCCTTCCTATGTCCTGCTAATCTTCACAAGTGCAAAGTTCAAAGGGAAAATGGAAAGAAAATCTAATATCCAAATAAGTCGCTAGACAACAAAGAAGAGAAATACTACATGCATTATCACTGTAACTGGAGAAAGAGACAGCCACTCATTCATGCATACCCCCCTCCAAACAGGTTTTAAAAAGACTGTTTTATTTTTACAGAGATTTTACAATACCACCTCCTCCAGAAACTGCAAACACCCGTTTTAAAATTACCTCTTTCTAGATCTCTGATTTGGGGACCTTTGGGTGCTCCGCCATATATGCAGGTACTCTTCAGTCTTGAACATTTGCCATAATCATCAGCCACCTGCTGGACTTGCTGGGCCAACTCTCTAGTAGGTGCTAGAACCAGGCACTGCAAAAAGAATCAGATCAG
Organism: Scopus umbretta; assembly: GCA_013400535.1. Lineage (NCBI taxonomy): Eukaryota > Metazoa > Chordata > Aves > Pelecaniformes > Scopidae > Scopus > Scopus umbretta. Next base: position 42,899 of record VZTL01042862.1, read on the forward strand.
GATAGCCAAGCTGCACACACATCCCTAACTTAAGGGCTCCGCACAGATACCATACGCAAAGTTGGACCATCTGCTCTTTATTAGCTAAAACATTTAAATATCTTTAGACTATGTCAGCAATTGCACAGAATTTCAACTGAGTGGGATGTTCACATTGTGACAGTAAACATTTCTCTACTTACTATTCTGATACGCCAATTAAATAAAGTGCACATCTCATTAACAATGCCATGTGATACACACAAAAAGGAAAAGAACTGACAAGCACTTACAATTGGGCCATCTCCTCTCTCCAAATACGGCTGGTGGTTGATGTGAACAATTGCAGGCAACAAGTACTAAAACAGAAGAACTTTAAGTCAAAACACAGGACTTCAATACTCAGTGCCAACAATCACCTGCCATGACAAGTGGATCAAGGCAAGAGCCCACTTAGCCTAACATCCCTTCAAGAAGCCAACACGTGATGAGAGAGGCAGCAAGAAACCTTGGCTATATGAAAATCAGGATTCTGCAAAAACAGATACTTGTTATCCAACAGAACGTACGATTTTCAGAGCTGCTAACCAACCATACCTGCTTTGACGTAAGCACAAAATATACTTGCTCAGTACCTCTGAAAGGGAGGCTCGTTTAAATTTGGAGTTTAAGTTAGTAGAATCGAGCAATCTTGGCTCTAACCAATGCTTTTCATAAAGGACAAAATTCCTTCTTAACCACTGCAGATAAAATTAAAGTATACTTCGAAGACTCATCCATTCTTTACTTTTAACTTGCATAGTAGAACAAATATTCTAAAGAGCACCACTGTTTTTTAAAACTACAATGTAAGCATAGACCAAAGAGAAGTGACTAAGCATCCAAAAAGACAGACACACAAAACACATGCCCGTGAATAGGACAGGCTAGTTGAGTTGATATTTAAGTCTCAGCCATGATGCAATAAAGCAAACTTTAAAAACATGTAATCATCTCACTTTATGCTTGTTAGTAGTGTTTTGGACTTGTCAGTACTACAAGTAGCCAAGGGTAATTTCTCCAAAGCAACTAGGAAAACTAACTATATCAATAAAAGGGAAGAATACATACGGCTAGTGTCTTCCCAGAGCCAGTCTGCGCAATGCCCACCATATCACGACCACTGAGGGCTAGTGGAAAGCCTTGGCACTGAATTGGAGTGGGTTCTGTGAAGTTCTGGTCCATCAAGGCATCCATCACATACTCTAAGAATTTAAGGGAAAAAAAAAAAGATCTTAAAGGGTAACTGAGGCTTCAGAAGACTTTTCAGAAAAGATGAACAGGCCTAAACAGTTATTGTTTTTGCGTAATTCTCATTATCTTAAAGAATGGCAAAATACTTACGTGGAAAGCTACACTGGTGGAAGGCAAACACGGGCTTGGGGCAGCCCTCCATTCCTCGAATTGTTATCTCTTTCTTTCTTCGCAATTCTTCAACTTCATACTATTTATGGAAAAAAAAAAAAAGGCAAAGACAAACATCAAATATCAGCACGGACTTAAAGAGCATGTTTCTATTAACTCACTTCACAGCTCTGGACAACAGCTTCGTTAGAGAACTGAATTGAAACAGATATCTAAAAAAGACTGCTTTCCTAAGGATTTCATCTCGAGATTGAGGTATCACATAGCTCCCGCAATATGCAGAGGTATGAGCTCTCTATGTAATCCAGAAGGACTGATATGTCTCTCTTCTTTCACCCAGTCCTTTTTAATGACAAGTGTATTAATATACTATTTTAAGAGTTTTACTCTTCTTCCAGAGGCGAGAAATTACCAACAGCTTCAAAAGTGATTAGAAACAGAGGATCAGATAAGAAACATGTTTTATGTGGCGCTAAGAAATAAACAAAATAAATAGGCCCTAATACACTACAAACAAGCAGAAGGTGGGGCAGTCTCCCTCCTTCGATTAGAGGTGGTTAAATACAGAGCACTTGTTGGACAACCTCCAACTCAGAAATGCTGCTTGGAATCTTTTCGGCACCAGCACTTTTCTTTTCCATGAAAGAAGCTCAGGGAACATCATAATGATACCCCTCACAATATTTTTTTTTTTTAGTAATGGAACTTCTTAAAATATTTCTGAAATATGCATCTACATAAGCATAATTTTAAGATTAGAAGAAGTGGTTTATCTTTGTCTAGGTTATCTTGCAAGTCCAACTGCACTTTGCAACATGCTTCCACAATTCATGACCTTATTCTAATGCTCATTAAAAATCAATAGAAAGATATACATCAATACCAAACATGCACTTTATCCAAAGCAACAAATTTACTGTTTGTGAGAATCTCTTGAGCTTGAATGAAAAGGTAAAAAAAGAAAACAACTTCTGGGAAAAACATGAAAATCCTTTTAGCTGGCTAAGGCAGAGACAGCTACAGCAACTAACGCTAGCTGTGTGCGGTTCAAGCTGCTGTCTCTTTAAAAAGCCAATGGCTCCTTCAATTCCTTTATGCCATATAAATCTCTCATGAATATTTCTCATAAAGGTTTGTAAGTCTATGTAAAACTGAATAAGAACATTTTGGGTTTTTTTGTTTCCTCGTGTTAAGAATGAAATCTCTTCATTTCTAAATATAAAAAGACACTAGACTCAAGACTCTAGACTCGAATGGGTCGCTATAATTACTGTATCTACAGAGTAAATACAAAGTCCTGCATCCAGTTTTGAGCCCCCAATGTAAGAAGCACATTGTTTTAGCAGGGCATGTCCAATTACGGGGGGGAAAGCTGGAGGCTGGAGTACAGGCGGTGTGAAACAAGACTGGGAGTGCTGGATCTGCTTAGCTGGGGAAAGAGAGGACTAATGGGAATGTAACTGCTACTTTCAACTACCCAAATGGGTCGCTATAGAGAAGACATTGCAAATAATTACTTGGGGAAGAAGGAGGGGGGAATACCATGAGAAACATTAAGCACGGGACAGCCACCTAGAGAGGATATAAACTCTCCCCATCCCTGGGGATATTACAAATAGCTAGACCAGACAAGCATTATGACGATGACTTACAAATGACCAAATGTAAAATATCTCGTATAAAACCAGCTAAGAGCAGAAGCGTCACCTTTGCTAATGTTCACTACTGAAGACAACTAGATCCAGTACAGAGTATATGCATGCCAAACAAGCTTAATGAAAAGACAGTTCTATTACACACTGTCCCAAGACTTCCTAGGACAAGTTTTTCCACTTGTGACGTTTTGTTGTAGGCAAAAGAGAGCAGACAGGATCTGAAAACTTACCGGAGTAAGTCTGGCCACTTCCGGATGTTCCACATAAAAATTCTTCTCAAACTTGGGCAGTTCGTTTAAATCCCATTTTTTCTTACGTAAACGTTCCCCTGGATTACCAAATTTCTTTGGAGGAAGAGGACCTCCACGACTTGCTCCAAACCTGGGAATGTCAATATTAGTTATAAACAAGAGTATTTAGTTTCTCTGGAATTTGCAGGTTTCTTAAGCACTCTGCACTCTTTTTTTCTCCCCAAGTTCACACATGAGCACAATATTCTAGCAAAAGTCACTTCTCCTCTGCCTCCCCCAATCACTATGATGGCATATAACTTCTTGAAATAACATAAGCCTGCTTTAAGTCAGTTCTAAACCCAAAACCATCTTAAAGTTTCCATCCAGTACAGCCATTTGTAAGTCACTGCCTCAAAGCTCCTGTCTCTAGATTTCTACAGCTCCTGTCTCTTGATTTCTACCTCAAGGCGCCCTCCCACAGGACAAAGCTGCGGGTACAGCTATAGCACTTACCTTTTCCCGAAACTGTCAGTACACTTAAAACATGGTTACATGAAAGGGACAAGAAAAAACTCTAATCACAGAGTTCCTTGTATCTTTCTCAAGGTTAGTTTTACAAAAATAGCTACTTCACTGTCTCCCCCTCTGTGTCTTCTCTCCTTTCTTATCAAGCAGTATGCCTCAAATAAAAACCCAAAGAGCGAAGAACAGAAAGTAAACAAGTCCAGCCAAGACTGCAAGTCCATCTGTAATTCTGGAACCAAAGAAATTAAAAACAACCACCAAAAAACCAACCAACCAAAACAAACAAACAAAAACAAAACCACAAAAAACCCAACCAACCAACTTTTTAAACCAGAGTCTAACAGGAGGGAAGGGGGAGAGAAAAAAAAGTATCTGGGAAAAATCATACCCTCTCTCAAATGCTTTTGATGAAGACTCAAGAGAGTAAGAAGCTAATGTTTATTCTGCTAAAAAATTCCTAACTAGCAGAACTACTCAGAAGTTACTGCTCGTGCTCTCTCAGTTTTCTTCACCCAGTGAATTTAATACACTTAAGAAGGTTAAGAACTAACGATAATGACTAACTGACGCATTAGACAAAACATTAGCTTCTAGCAATTACCTGTAAGAGTAACTGAAAACTGAGTGGCACAAAACAATTATTTACTGTAAATACTATAAATTATATATTTTAAAATTCCACCAAAAAAAGTTATAGCTCTTTCATTAGTATCATACAAGCACAGCAGAAGGTACTTTTGCAAATGCTATCAGGTCAAATTTTGTCCTAATTCAGATTTTGGTTAATCAAGCTACAGCTTTTTGCAAGACATGGATTCATGAGAAATGCCTATTTAAAACAAGACCTTCATTTAGATAGCAAATCCAAAGTGTCTGCCCCTTACCCAGGCAGTCTGCTAGTAAATAAAAAACTGTTAATGAAAAAAACCCATGAGCAACAAAAATGCCAAAGCAATCTTCTTACACTAGTAGCTGGGGGAAAGTTGTAAAAAATAAAGAAGCGCTGAAATAAATTTCTGAATTAGCTTAAGTACAAGACTATCTGTGCAGACATTAAATACATTTGTTCTTTAAATCACTTCCCAATGGAAACTACAAATTATAGTGATTGAGACCAAAAAAACAGAACTCAAATCAACTTATTAACAGGAAAAAGGAGTTACACTGTTGGTAAAGCTAAGCATGGTAGATATAATTTAACCTAAAACCTGCTAACTAAGTTTTAAAATGTTTGCTTTGTTGCAACTGTTTCATTAAGTCTCTTCCCTCTCCCATAAATATCCCTTATTTTCTCATCAGTATGTCTATCAGATCCCCCAGTCAGCCTGCATAATCAGCAATTTTTGTTACATGAAAAGACTGTGAAACACAACTTCAAAAATTCATTTAAGCATTACATTTTCTTTCATGACAAAGTAAAAAAAAAAAAGTATAGATTTTCGTTCACAGGAACATTCACCTTTATTGAAGGTATCTGCTACTGACCATGCTAACTTGAAGTCAAAATGACAACTATTTCTGTATCCAAGGAGTTCTAACGAAACCCATAGTCCCACTGAAGTCAACTGGAAGTTCAAAGAATCATTAAGTTTCCTTAAGAAAGGAAACACAGAAGAACTGACTGCAAGACGGGACACTGGAACAGCTGGGTACTATGAATATTTGCTCCACAGCTATACAGAGGGAAGAATCAATGTATTTTACATGACATAGAAGTCACATAGTTTCAGTTCTCCATTCTTATACACAATATGGCTGTATGCTGACCTGAAAGAAGCGAGGCCTGCAGCAGTCCTCGAACACTGCCTCTGCTGAACTGGCAGTAACTGACACTTTACATTCTGATTAAAAGTAAAACTGATTTAAATCTAAGATTATTCCACTGATTTGCCAACAGTTGTCTTTTCAAGTATAAATTCAGACTGACTCAAAACATTCTTCTCTAATATTACTGATGCCATCATTTCTGGGACAGAACCAAGTGAATTTGTTACATTCCATAGCAAAACATTACAACTTTCCAGTCTAAAAGTCTACAACTCATTCCTGACAGGAGGAAAACAGAAAGCCTGTATTTGTTTAGCCTACAAAAGATCAGCACCAAGAAGGCGATCAACTTTCAAATGGTGCTTAACCAGCAATCAGAGTGGCCCAAATTTTATAGAGGTTATTTATTAAGTATGATAGCTGTTAGCAGTTAAATATTTTCACACTTTAAATAGATGTATATAACAAACTGAATCCCGATGCATTAAAGCTTCCAGCATAAAATGCCAAGAAAACAATTTTCCATGCAAACGTCCAAAAACTTCACAAAGAACCCTGTAGGCACTCCTTTTACTTATGCAAGTACCCTGATCTAAAAAAGAAGCATCTGCCTATAATCAAAGTCTTTACACAAAATTGAGATTACACAAATTTTAAGGCATGCCAAGCGTTGTGACAGTGCTTTGGACAGTGTTCTTTTAAGTAACTGTATATAAACCTGCACACTCAAACTCATTCACTAAACTCCAAAAACAGCTGGGGTCTGAACTATCTTGGACTTGCAAAGCATTTACTCCAGTGTCCTTGTGTTAAACTGAGCTGGAAATCTCATAGTGGAAAACCACCAGAACCCACCTCTCTGTGAAAAAAAAAAGNAGTGCTTTGGACAGTGTTCTTTTAAGTAACTGTATATAAACCTGCACACTCAAACTCATTCACTAAACTCCAAAAACAGCTGGGGTCTGAACTATCTTGGACTTGCAAAGCATTTACTCCAGTGTCCTTGTGTTAAACTGAGCTGGAAATCTCATAGTGGAAAACCACCAGAACCCACCTCTCTGTGAAAAAAAAAAGAAAGTATCTTTTAATTTCAGAGTGTGAAATGTGGATGCAAGATAAAGCAAGGATACAACTATCTCTCTCCACAGACTACAAGAAACTAAATGTTTAAAATGCATTGCAACATATAAACAAAACATCACCAAATGTCCTAGTGGGAAGG
>VZTL01042862.1:56163-72089 GCA_013400535.1 Scopus umbretta
AGCTGACTGGCACAAGAAGCCGTGTGTGAGCCGTCTTCGCCAAGCCGAACGGAGCCTTGGCCCAAACCAGAGCCGCAATATCTGCAGTGCTGCCTGGGCTGTCGGGTTATCAAAAATGAGTTACGTGGGCAGAAGAGAAAGCGAGTCCCCTTTACTTTCAGACCCTTGAAACAAATGGCAGCCTGGAATGAGAGACAGATTGTTTGCCACTTTAGTTTTACATGCTATATGTATGGCATATGTGGGAAAGCAAAAAGCAGTCTTGATGCTTAAAATACTGGAAGAAACTTGGGCCTTTCTCAGTGGGTGGGTGGGTGGGAGAGAGGTAAGTGACTGTAGACTCCACGGACATTCGGTACTTGGCCGTCAGATACGAACACCTGGTGTGGGAAAGACTGGTCCATGCAAAGAGCCAGATGTTAGATGAAATAACAACGGCTGATCCATTCCTGGATCGCTCAGATCAGCCAACCTCCCTGCCTCTGTCTCTCTAGACTTCCCTCCACTGTGAAAAATAGAGCTTTACCTCAAGGAAAAATACCAAAGATACATTAAGAAACCACTCTGGGAAGGCAAACGCTCTAGCTCTGTCACAAGGTAAACCCTGGCTACAGTGTCGGCCTTTTCTTGGATTAATTTCTGGTCACAGTTGCCTTTTTACTTCATGTTATCTTACATGCATTAGTTAATCAAAATGAAAAAATTCTTGTATCGGCGAGGACAAGCTCTCTAACCGGACACCAGTTAGACCCGTTCTAATTAGCATTTTTATACAAGAGGACAAAATAAGGCCATCCCTTAAAGCATCTAAGACATAAACTGTTGAGTTTATTTTAAAACAAGCAATTCCATGAGCATCCGAGGTAATGCAAACTGAACTGGCATTTTGTCCCCTGATCCCCCATTTTTCTCTTGACTCCCGGCTTCCTTGTTTGCCCCCCGTGACAGGCACCTCTGGCTAGCTTGGAGCCGTGCCTGCGCTGGCTGGCCTGCGCTGGGAGCACGCTCTTCTCAAGGCAAGTCTTGAGTACCTTTCCCTCGGTGCAAGTACCGGTGTCAGCCTCTCTCCTCTATCTAGCCGCTGGTTTTGTTTTCTTCTGCTTTTTAATAATAATATTTAATACTACTTAACAACATCTAATACTACTTAATAATAATCTTTAATATTCTTATATTAGGAGACTGACAAGGCAATTATATAAAGTTTGTTTCTTCAGAGAAGTAGACAAAAGGTTTTAAAAGTTGGGTCACATCCAGTTTATTTCTCTCACGAAAGATCAGTGAGATTATTGAGAGCAGGGTTTGGTTCAAAGCATCCAAACATAAGCAGAGCGCTGTTCTAATTCATAATCTTTATTTTTAACTTCAGAGTTTTAAAACATTGTCTCTAAAAAGTAGAAAATGCTAAATAAAAATACAGAAATTACCTAGTCAAGATAAAAATGCCTAAAAATGTATTTTTAAAGTAACTTGTTCATCTACAGTACATGAGAGTCCATGAAGTTCTTGGGCTGTTCTTCCTCATTGTCTTTTCCATCTATTTATGTCAATTTTATAACGGAGTTTATTCCAATTCTGTTCCATTTTGCACTATTAAATTCTATCACATAGACACTCTCTTTGAAAGAAACTAAAAAAAGAGTATATTAATCTCATGTAAAAGGACAGCTTTGGTTTTCACAAAATATAGGAAAAGGGTTCTTTGAACAATTCACAAGCTTATTTCTTAAATCTTTGTCTGCTGAAAGTTCACTGAAAAATGAAGACCCTAAATGAGCCAAATTCTATTAAGATCAATAAAACTGAATTGTACAGAGTTCATCCCAATGTCCTCCAAAAATACCTCAAATGGTTCCCAACAGATAAAAATGCAGCCAGGCAATCACTGACCTTGCACAAATCTTCATCCCAACTGCCCAGGTGGTTTTCAGCTGTACATTGACATTGGTTTTCTGCCTATTCTTTGGCATCCCCAATCCCTCCAGCAGTTATTGCAAATGTGGCTTCATTTTCGGGCATCTCAGGGCTGAGGGGAAAAAACAAACAAACCAACAAGGAACTTGTGGGTTTCCCCATGTTAAATACAGTTGTGAAACAGTCCCCAAAATGTTGTAAGTGTAAGCAACCTGGAATAAATACTTCAACGTCTTTATACCTATGTGCAAACTGTGGAATGTGATCAATATGATCAGGATCAGAAAATGTGAAATCCACCTCTTGGAAGATGACAAACACAAAAGAGGAGAATGGAGAAGGTGCCAGAAAGGGAAAGATTCTGTCTGTGCAAACTCTCCTTTCAATTTCCTAGTTCCTGACCAGAAACAGTGGTCTCCCCATGCAGTTCCACTAGTACGACGTTTAATGACTTGTGTCTGCCACAGCTTACCAGGTAAAGTGATACTAATTGTGTCAGCAAAACGTAATAATTTAACAGCTCTGGAATTTTCCTGCCAAGGGACCATGGGTCTCACCAAACTATTGGATGGTCTTCTTTGAGAGATGAGCATCTAGGAGGATTTATGATGAAAGATGATGTAATTTAATGGTGTGATATGCAAGACAACTTTAAGTCTGTTAGCTAGTTTGTCCCTTCAGATTTTCTCTCAGTTTGCCAGCCAGAAACGCGGTTAGTTTAAAACCATGAATCAGTTGCCAATTAAGTTATTAAGTTTCAGGACCATGAACTTTGTCACTTAACGGTTGCTCATAACACAGCTTCCTTCCTGTGAAGGAAAAGCGATTTACCTGTCGTATATCTTTGCAATACGCAACTCCCCTCTCCCTTTCCTCAAACTAATCCTGGTAGTCGAAGCATGAGCAAGGATGTGGCCCCCAATGGGCTTTTTTGGGTCCGCCTGAAAGCTAAATTAGCAAGAAAATTGTGATGATTCACTGTGCGAATTCCATAGGTTAATACCACGATTAACTGTCAGAAAAGGCATCTTGAACTCACTAATGAATAATAAATAAGTAAATATATCAAAAAAGACTTTAACACGCTTGCCTCAAGATAGGATGTTCAATGTTTAATGTTGGCATACTTTTCCTCTCATTAAATTCAAGAGGCTCACGAAATACACACCTTAAACTTCATATATAAGCTGCTCCAAAACAAAATGGGGTGCTTTTTGAATACTTTTTATAGCTTGTTCTCTTTGTTCAAGTCACAGTGAAAGTTGTCATGCCAGGCGGCAGATGAACAAACTCATTACGAAAACTGAGAGAAACCTATAGGTGTCATCCATGAATGATTCATCATACCAGGGGGACCAACGACCAACTGGAACCTTCGTTTCAGTGCCTCTTGTTCCATACAATCTCAGTTCTTATCTCTGTTAAATATGTAATACAAAAGAGAAGCAATTTTTTTTTAAAAGAGAGAGAAAAAGTATCTTACGTCATAGTTGCTCCTGGATCAGCAGTCATCTGGTTGGTCACAAACACGGCCACATTATATTCTGCAACAGAAAACAATGCAAAGAAGGTGGACTATATCCAGATAGAATTCCAAAATATTCTCCCATCCATGCTAAAAGCAAGGCTGCTGCTAAAGCACTTCAAATTTTAAGTGAAAGAGAAGCAAATATTCTTTATGTCCGATGGCTGGAGTTAATCAGGAGACAGCCTAAATTTGCTCCTCTGTGACTTCAACTGTAATACTTCTGCCAAAAAATGAGCACTTTTCAGAATTCCACTGAACAAGTCTTTCTCAGTTCCCGTCTTCTCTGTTGGCTCCCTGCCCTCAGCCCCCCCTCCCTCCCTTTTGTCTGTACTCTTTTTTTTTTTTTAATTTTTTTTTTAACTGCACGAAAAAACATTTACTCATTCCTCATCAACATTTCTGAGACATTCCAAAGAGGAGGGACCCTATTCATCCTGTCATCATTCCTCAGAGCACTGCAAAGTACTGGGAACATTTTCACATTTCTTGTGTATTTAGACTGTCAAAATTCGGGGAAGACAATTTCTCCTGCTGGATATTTGTCCAGTTCTACAACCTATTCTCTCATTTAGGACTTCTCTTAACAGTATTTCTAGGAAAACTCTAAATGTTGAATAATTCTAAAGACTCCTTAATCTGTCATCCCGAAATAATATATCAGTTTGCTCTTTTTGGTAACTGACAGAGGTGTAAAGCGGGGAAAGATTCTTGGGCCAGTGCCGGACTGATAATACACTTGGATTACTAGGTGGTCCTGCTACCCACAGCTACTGTTTCGCTAACTCCAGTCCATGTTTTCCAAATTTTACAATGTTTCCCTTACCTTCTGAGATTTTTTGGAGCCTTGACAGCATCTGAGCCAGCTTCTGCTGTCGTTCAGCCAACTCTCCACGACCACTGAAATCCACACGGAAAAGGGCCATTATGGAGTCAATGATCTGCATTGTAATTATGCTAGATAAGTAAATCTAGTGAAAGAAAATAGGAAAACGTATTCTGAAAGCAGTAAGCATACAAAAAGGAATCAGTCTTGTACCAATAGCTTGAAGATACCAGCTTCCTCATGGAACTTGGCTGCTACATAGTCAAGCAATTCCATCTGATGTTCACCTGGTGGGATGTACAGTTGCCAAATGAAATTAGGACCAGAAAGAGCTCTGAAGCAACAAATGCCTGAATTCTAAAATTCCACTTTAAACGCCTGCACTGTTTATATTTTCACTGCCAGCAGTTTTAAATCCAGTGCTCAGTAACGAGCTACCTCTGCAATAACTAGCAGGGCCTCCGCTTCCGCAGGTTCGTTTCCACTTGCCCAGCTAACAACACTTCTTTGTGAAAAGCTTCACAACAAAACTATGTGGGAAGACAACTTTTTTGTTGCGTTAAGAACTGAAAAGCAATATAAACATTTGAATTTAATGTTGAATTAAATGACAGACAGAAATTGTATTAATCATATTATTCATGTTCACATTGTACTTTCAGAGTAAAAATCCTATTTAAAACTTCCTTGAAGTTTTAATGCAATGTCTTGTGACAGAGTGTGTTGGAGCTGTCCCTATAAAATTCCATTCACAAGATCATAGAGGCTTTCTCAACAGCATTTCTAGAATTAGCTTACATCCAGGCAATCATGATTACACTAATTGGTGCTTCTCTTACTAAGAGGCTACACTGACACTTGTCATATACGTGGCAGAGTTCACTTCCTGTTGTGCCAAACTGCAAAACGTTGTTTATGTAGTGCAGCTGAGCAAGTCTGCTCAGTCTACAACACCAGAAAAAGAAAATGGAAGCAAGCTTACAACTTCTTTTGTTAGCAGCAAAACATTCCGTATGATCTTCAGTGGGCAATCTCAGTTAATAAACTGAGAACTATTAAAACAGGACCCTTAGAGAAAAAACATAGATATCATGCCAGTTGCGATAACGGTCTTACTAGTATATGCACGTGCGTACAGCACGTTGTCAAGGACCGCATCATGGTCAACGTTGAAGCGATCAGCAATGTCACGAAGACGGTCCGGTCGGCTGACATTAGTCAAAGTTAAGGATTTATCTTTGTACAAACCATGCTCTGAAAATAATAAAACTCTGTTCCAAAATAGAATTATGGAAAAACAGAGAAGAATATTTATTTTGATCCTAGAGAAGACGGGCTTTTTCTCTTCACTCTGTCCCACGTACCCTAAAGATAGTTCAGGGCTCACGATGATAAATGCCTTGTGTTTAGGGTTTGAGGCGGAGGGGTGTTGACATATGGATATCTGTGCTCTAGGAACTCAGCTGTGAGCAAAACCTATTTATACACAGTCTACCAGATATGTAGTGTTAAAAATAGTGTTTAGTTTTTAGATTAATTTATCTTGAAGTAAATAGAAAAGCTTTTATCACCTGTATCATTATCAAGAAGGCATATTAGATGTCAAAAAAACCCAGTTAAAATAAAATCTGTATCCTAACTCTAATTTTTCCAGGCTGGAGTACACCAAATGACAGAGAAGAAAAGTCAGTGCCTTGTGGGCCACTACACACTGTGCTCTCCAGGCTTTCTGTGTCAGTCATAAAGTTTTACGTGTATGAAGCTATCTGGAGCCTCACTACTTGCTTATAACAAAATGAACTGTCTTTCCAGTTCATTGTACCTGTAGCTTTCAACAGGCCAAAAGATACAAAGTGTTTTCAGTATCGATGAAGATAATCTTTCCACCTGTGTAGCCATTTGGTCCTGGAAGCTGAGCTGTCACTACAGTGAATCATAGAAGATCAAAATGAAAAAGCAGAAAATAATTTTCTTAGTCCCGCTATTGCTATTTTTTAATAAAATATGACTGCTTATCCATATCACAAAGAACAACTGTTTTTAATCAATGTGGAAATCATGAGTATATCAAGTCTTGAGAAGAAACCCAAGCCACTTTTCTCAAAAGGAGATCAGATGAGATTTAATTAATGGTGTCAAAACTGTGTTTTACTGAGCAGCATCATAAGTTCTTACCTGCAAAGCATCCTCTTAATCCTCTGCCCAAATTAATGGTATTGATTTAGTAGGTTTTTTTCCCAGCTCTAACTTACATAATCAAAAATTCTTTGGATACGAGTATTTCGTTGTATGTGAATAGTTATGGATTGTGGATTTAGTCTCTCTGGAGTGAATAAGCTAAAATACTCCATTCAGTTGTAGTTATTCCTGCAAACAGGTATGGCTCTGCTGACCATTAGACTGTCCTAAACAGAAGAGGCCTTATTTTTCCAGAAAGTGCCATAGTTGCCTTTATAATACAGGGTTCATTTAAGGGAATGTTTGTCTACCCAGTGTCTGGTAACTATATTCCAGCAGCATTAACAGTTACATTATTTATTATTTACTACTATTTACACATTGAGAGGTATCACTGAGTCCTGCTGTATTTGGCACTGCCCAAATACGGTGACTGCCAAAGTCTTTGTTTAGCCAGTTACTGTCAGCCAGTAGTATCCTGTCGGTGCCCTTTCAGAATGTCATATTCAGCAAAACCTCCTGAAACCAGGAAATTAAAAGAGTTGCTGAAAAAGAATCTTGCCTTTGCCCTTTTCTGAGCAATGTCCGGGCCCACCTGTAAGCCGTATTTGTGCTCTGCTTTTCCAGGTGGTGTGTTTCACTGGTTTCGCTAAGACAGTCTGTTATCTTCTCTCTCCTTATGGCAAAACTTACATTGATGTAAGCAGTATTAAAAAGTAATCATTTATAAAAGTTCTCTACTCAAAGACAATTAATGGTGGTAAGAGTCACCAAGGTCTGTTTCACTGTATTTCTAGGGAGAAAAGATTCTGACTTTGCTCTATGTGTTTAATTCTGATATAATTGTAAAGAATGGAGAAGAAATGGCTGTCTGTTTTAAGGTAGTGCACCTACCACAAAGGGTGTGAGATAGCTGGGTTTTGCCTGTCCGGAACTCTGTTAAATAAAGGAGAAAAAAAAAAAAAGTCATGGTTTCTTTTTCTGAGTTTCCCAGATTCAGGAGTTACTGCAGTTAGAAACAATCTTACTTACAAAATTCACCCCCATCTCTACCTTTTAAAATCATTTAACCCCCATTTTTAATCATATTCTCTGCAGTAGAAATGTGTTACATGAAAAGCAAAATCTGAAATGCTTTAATTTGATCATGCTTGACTGCTAAGGTCATTTATTCTTTTCTGTGTAGAATTAAAACCACATGGCACCTGTGGAAAAGTATTAATTAAGGGAGGAGGGAAAGAAATTGTTGATTCCACTGACCTGGCCCAGTTTCATTTTTGGTAAAATGATCAAGGAGAAGCTTATGAGTTTATTAATGTCGTTATATCAAATCATGTCAGTCTGCAGTTTATCTTTTCTAAAGGGAAGAGTACTGTGTTTTATGAACTCTTATTGTTGTTGAAGTGTTGACAACTAACTGATCAAATTTACTATAACAGTAGCTTAATTGTGATTTCAAAATCTTATATGAAATGCAAAGTATCCTAAGTGTGCATAAATAAAATATCTTTTGTGGCAGTTTCGTTACTGGAAAGGAACACAGACTGCATCAGGGAAATCTTTCCTACATGACACGTTAGTAATAGTATTAATAATGCCATGTACTGAATCAGCATGCCCCAAGTCTAATGGTTACTCAGTGCAAACTCAGTCTGCAGGCAATTGAAGAGGAAAAATGGGAAAACACTAAGAGAAGTGAATTCTTTCTTCTTACCCTCATGCAGGTACTCGTCTTTATGACTACAGTGTGCTACGTTTGACAGAAATAATCCAGCTTGATTTAAAATCTAAACTAAGTTGCAATTCTTTGTTCAGTAATACTCATTTAATATGGTTTTCTCACCTCCAAAGGCCTCAGTGATTGCCATGCTTTCAATCCCACCACCCAGAAGTTTACTGGAGAAAGGGAGAGGATTATGATAGAGTTAAACCCACAAAATCACAAGAGGAAAGTAAAAGAGAGAAAATTTTGCTATTTTAAGAAAAGCTATTTCTGCCCTAAAGCCCTCACTCAATGCATTAAGTGCAGGGCACTAAATGATCACTGATTCATAAAGAATTATCTTGGTCTCAACCTTCCTTTCTGTGTCCAGGAGAAAGATCTATAGAAATTATTGCTGGAAAGCAAGAAAAGAGAAAATACCTTTAAAAAGATAACATTCCATTAAAATTTCTTAAGGGAGGTCTTGAAGACTTATAATTTTAACCCGAGACCTGCAGGTTGTTTTGACTAGGTGAAAGAATGATGATACGTTCAGGATTTCTGGATGCAAACTCTGTTTATTTACAGTGACCGTACAAAGTCCAGTTTCCCCTCAGAAAAGGGGTTGGTTTTGTTGCTTAGTGGTGCAGTCATCTTTGAGATAGCACTAGCTCCAAATGCAAGATAACCTACGTGTCCTAGCTGAAGATTTGTTCCTTTATATTTTTGTGTCTCATTAAAGGCAGTAAATATGATTATTGGAACAATTTGGACTAAGGAAGGGTTTAAGTAGAGATCAGCTTACTCAAATTCCTGGCTGCCAGTAGTAATATGAAATACCATCTTCCGTTTTTCACTGTACTCGAAGGCAGTCAGGAAGCCTGGTTCCTAAGGAAGACCAAAGAGAACATGAGAGGTTTATTTTGTCTTTAACCCGAAGGCGAAGTGCAATATCCCACGTAAATATCTTCTCTCCACCCTAGCCTCGTTTACACAGGTTGGGTATGAAAAGCACCACAGCATTTGCCTGGTTGTTGTAGAGTATAAAGTACTATTCCTTTAGAGTAAGGAGCAGAATAATTTTCGAAATTACCTTGGTGATGTGGTGAAAAAATCTGTTAAGAGAAATGTTGCGCAGCATTTTGTAGAGGCCAGCATAAGTTTAAACCATCAGGAAAGGGACTGACTTACAATAAGCTTGTTTGCAGCTTCTTTAATCTTGTCCACTTTGGCCTCTGAAAGTCCTTTTACATTGCACAGCGCCCGCCTTGTGGTCATCTGGATTCCTTTGATCGTGCAAATCCCAACTGACTTAAGTTTTTTAATATCTGCTACATTCTGTGAAGAAAGTTCTCTTCTGTGAGTACTCGTGACAGTTAACAACTAGAAGGCAAAGTAAATCTTCGAAAAACATTTTATTATACACTCATATGTATATTTTCACCAAGAAAGAAACAGATTTACAGTACTCTCTGTTATGACATCAACAGCAGAACATTTTGAGTAATACTGGTGTGAGGGATCGTGGTGCAGAGAAACCCTGGCGCTTTTCAGAGAAAGGTGTCTTGGGTCCAGCTGTACTTACTTGTCCCCATTCAGTGCCCGTCTTTCTAGATCCAAGCTGGTATTAAAGAAACAGTACGGATTATTTCAGATAGCATGCAGCCAACCTAGTAAATCCTGTAACACTCAATCTGTCCTTGGTCCCTTAGCACAGATAATCTGTAAACCAGATAATGTGGTCATGGATAATTGGGAGCTGACTCGCAAGGATCGTTGGAATCTGACTAACTGCTGTGCTGTTTCTGCATGTTCACAGCATGTCCAGTTTAAAAGATACATATCGTCCAGATCCAACCAACGCTTTGGGCTGGAATTAACTTACTAGTTTTTCATAAATTGGGTACAGCATGACTTCAGTTAGCACCCTACTGACACATTTTGCCTCCTCTCACCTCATTTTATGATTCGGACATCACAGGCAACTTAAAGGCAAGCAACAGATTACTCCCAAGAAAACCCACCATGTGAAAGGTTTGGGATAATACTTCAATTTACCATTTCCATCAAGTTTTTTCCTTGAAAAAAAGCTATGAATTGGATGTATCATCTATTTATGTGTGTGGGTGCACAGGACATAAGAATGGAGGGAGGTTATGTTAGAAATTAGTCCTGTTCATTGGGAAGTTCATTTCTCATCCTGCTATGTGTTTTTTGATTTATTACATCAATAGAGATGGGTGAGGTAAAATCGGTCACGAATAAAAGTGACTCTTCCACCCAAAAGAATGTAGTAACCAGCAATATAAAAAAAGGATTGAGCTGTTTTATTGTGTTTTTCTATTAAGACAACAGACTACCACTGCAAAGATCTTTTTCCTAGACCGAAACTTTCAACACTTGACCCTGCTTCTGCATTTCTTCAGTGGCTGTGTCTTTCTGGTCCTGTCAGCCTTAAGGTTGTTCTGCATTACAAGCCTCTGCGTGGTAGGCCTGGTCATAGAAGTTCTTGTTCTCTCCCTCACAGATACACCTTTCACCAACAGCTTAGGTACCAACCAAGGGCCTAGGATGTACTCTTCCTTAGACTGTGGTTCCATACTATGAAGTGTTCAGCAGTACTCCTGGCTTAACACGCTGACACGCCTGCCCCCTTACACCAGCTGCTTGTCCTGATCCTCTACCTTAAGTTGCAGCCCTGTCCCAGTTGTGTGCCTCTGAGGTGGAAAAGGGAGCAGGCTGAGAACTTACAAATAAAAAACCTAAACCACATCGTTTGTTGTGATAATTTTTGGACTAACTGATTCACAAATCCGGTTCACAAGGTGACTACAAAAGCAGATGTTCCAGAAGAAGGGATAATGTGCTCCAGCGGCAGGAATGCTCAGCAAAGGCCGCGGGGTCACAGCACCTTAATTCCTACCAAACACTTCTGAACATCAAACCGCAGCCTAGGTTGTGCTAATGTGACTCTCTTTGTGGCCACACTGTCAGACCTAGTAAATCTTTCTCTCTCAACTCCTAGGAAAAGAACTCTACAACCACAAAAGCTGGTTCTTTAAGCAAATGAATTTAACAGATATGGGTCATCATACTTCACACGAAGATTTTAGCTGGCACAGCCGAGAATAAAAACGTCCCCCGGGATGTGGGAATAACCACTTGGAAGGAAGGAAGAAAAAAACAAAAAAAAAAAAAAAAAAGAGAAGGAGCAGGAGCAGGAAACCCTCATTAAGCCAGAAGAACAGCCTAAGTCATTATTCTCTATTTTCAAGATCTTTCGTACCTTAGGATTATTCTCTGCATACCATGCCTTACGCGATATTGACAGGCTAGTACAGCTCCCTTCCAGCTCGAGGACAGCCTCTCTGGTCAACTTGTTAAATTTTTAACACAAGAATTTGTGTATTTTTCCTATGTTGCCCCATAGTTAGAGCTCCCAACCTCATGATCCTTCTTCAGAAGTCTCTTTAAAAAACTGTCAATGAATTGCCAATAAAAAAAGTTGACAACAATTATGCTGCCGACATGCTGAGCCTAGTAACTGTAGCGCTGACTAATGCTATCTCATTGTGTCTGCGTCCTCCCCATCTGTATCTGTCTGTAGTCATTTATATTAGAGTTAAATCTTACATTACTTCAGGCAAACTCGACTTTTTATTCTGCTTCTGTAACACTGAATGTAATAGAGATCCGCTCCATGAGCCAGTCTCCTTGATAAACATATAATAATAGTAATTCAAATAGATAGATGTTTATGTGATAATAATGATGATGATAACGATTGTAGACATTCATGTTTGATGAAGAAAACTAACTATTTATTTCTCTAGCTACTAATATTTTCTTCACTCCCACTCTACCCCCTTCACCAGCATGCTGAGAATAGTATAGCAACAATTGTCACAGTGTAATTTCACAGGCACCAAAAATGCAGGAGTAATTGCAAAGATTGACAAGAACAGGAAGTAATCTATCACACAGTTTTCAAATAAATTAGCAAGTAGTCAGTTTTTCAAGAGCGCTGGGTGCTAGATACCTTGAATATCTTGTCACTTTATTTAGGAATCTGATGGCAATGAGATTTGCTGAAAACCAAGGGCAAAATTTGTCTTCACATGACTGATTTAAAATTTATTGCAAGGAGGAATTTCAGTTACTTGTATCAATGTGTATACACTTTCGGAGAAATGACCTTACAATAGCTTTATGTGGGCAATGCTGTGTGGTAAAGTCATTGCTAATACTTACAATTCCATGCTTCTGTAGCAGGTCAATATCCTGAAAAAAGGATTCCTTAAAAAAAAGCAGCAGAAAAAAAAGAAAACAGATTTTGCTTTTTCTTGTAATTACATCATCTCACTATGTGTCAGTTTCAAATTTGTAAACATTTAAATGATTTTTCCCTAATAATACATAACTTGTTGGACTACCCAAATAAGCAAAGCCGTAGTGAGCCAAGAAGGCCTACACATTTTCTATCGCCTTCTTCGTAAAGTATATCTTCACAGGCAAGCAATCCTCTGCTGTGCTAATAAAACTTGTGTTATCATCATCGACGTCGTCTTGATTTTTTCCACAGCAGTTCCTCAGCCTTTTCAGGCTGATGACCATTCCTTGGAAGCATAAAATTAACTGATAGTCCCTTTGCATTTAATATAGAAGTGTAAAATATAAAGAAATAATGATAATCCCATTAAAAACCACGCATAGCTTTTGAAAGGTTAATGATGAGCACTTGAAAAGCATGGCTGTACAGGGATCAGGAGAGAGATTTTCTTGGTATTAGACTGGAGCAAAATTTTAAATGCATTGAACTCCCTGACGGTGTTTGCGAACCTCCTGTCTCTCCGAGGATTTCATAACACTATCAAAATACCTTCAAACAACATTTGCTGCACATATTTTTCAATGAACCATAAATTTACCTCATCATCCTGGTATCCTGGTTCTTCTTGGACTACTTGATCCTCCATGGCCTTCATCATGAAAGAGCAGGCAACAAAGTATTGATCACTAATGGGAAACGCAAACAAAGATAGTATTGGCGTGTCAATAAATGAATAAATGAGTGTAAAAGGACTTTTAAGAAGTCCTTGAACTACAGAACCTTCTCAGTATGCTTAAACTTGGATTCTGCTTCCAACTCTTAGATATCTGACCTACCAGACCAAAAGGAGACAATCTGCTGCGTTACTCTCAGATGAACCAGTTTGGCTAGAAAGGGCTTAACAGGTATTAGGAAAAGCGATCTCATTCCCTTGTGAGAATCTTGGGTCACAATGTGAGTTTGGAGGTGGGAACATTTTAAATTATTTATCATTAGCGGAATTTATTCCGGTAAGAAAGTTAAAGGCAGTCTGTGTTTTGGTAACAAAAGTCAGCAGAGCTGCAGACAGAACGGGTAGTGGAAAGGCTATGCAACATCTCAGCTTCCCCATCTTTATATGACAGAAAGCCCACAAAACAGTGCTATTGAGACGGCTATAACTCCTTAGCCATATATCTTGAGAGTGTACTATAAAGCTGTATTTGTTTTCAAGTTCTTTCTGTAGTTCAGAATACCTAATAAATGCTGAAGATGTGTAACACCTGTAAGAAGTATGTTTGCATGAAGAGAATAAAAAAGGGTATTAAAAATCTGAGGCTTTTATTATGGAAAAATACACACAGAGGGCTTATTTCATGGGTTTTCATGGTTATCTTGCCATGCCTGTACTCCACTACAGCTTCACTGCTCTCTTTATATAACTTCCTACAAGCAAGGCCTAAAGCCGCAATAGGCACTTATCGATAGTATGGTCAAATAAAAAGCAAAATATTATCTCCTTAAATTTTATGAATGCGAGAAAAAAAACCAACAAAGTAGTTCCTTAGAAATATGATCTTATAAGCTGCTGTATCAGTTTTGTGATTTTGTAAATGAATGGGTTGCTTCTGTCATAATTGTGAGCTTGCCTTCACAGTTCCAGCCATGGCTGATCAAAAGTTTTATAAACTACCTCATCCAGGTGTGTATATATGTTTGCTTGCTCATCCTTGTAAGATCCATGAAAGATAAGCTTATTATGAGACTACAAGATGGGCTATGTCTAGCAGAGGACGGGACAATTTAGACTAAGTATCTGCAAATAGCTTTTTTCAGCTTCTAAATGGATATTTAAGGTCTGCCTAATTTGCTTGCAAGAATCTCGTGTATACAAAGGGTGGGAGAAGTGAGAAAGAAAATACTATAATTTTAGAATTATCTTACTTGGTTTTGGAGTCACTTCTGTTAACATTTAATGGAAATATTCCTATAGAATCAATTGTTTCTCATAGTGTCAGGATATAATTCATTTCTACTTCAAAACTCTGACAATTATGGAATGAGAAATCATGCCTTCACATCATGCTTTGTATCAATCAGAAAAGTAATTACAGTAAAACATTAATTAAAAAATACTTGAAGAGATTTTAAAAACCCCTTAGCTTCAAATACTGAAGGAAGAAAAACAAGGAATGCAAAAGGCATTACAATTGTATTACAATCCCTTTCTCTATTAAAAATATCCTCCTGAAATGCACATAATCCTGCACTTCAAGCACAGATGAACAGGCCATGGGATTGTACTCCTACTCCCCATCCTTAGGCAATTGGCATCCCACAGCAGAAAAACGAGGCAGACCCAGACCTGTGCCTTCCTGCAGGCTACGAGGGAAAACGGAGAAATGATACCACACCCTCCTAAAAGCTTTAGGGATGAACTAAATCCTCCTGTTTAGTGGAGAGTCCTCCTGTCGCTGCCTGCGTTGGCCCACCGAAGACTCAGAGGATTTCAGCCGCCGCTGCCTGCAGTGAACCAGACAAAAGGGTGAAAGTCTGAGAAACCACAGCAAATCCACGAAGAAGAAACGAGGATCTGCGTGAGGAAACACAAACACTTTCGTGCCACCTCGGGTTGCCCCGACCCTGTTGTTATTCTCCCCGGGAGCTATTCACTGGGATACGGGAGCAAGACCCGTGTGTTGCGCCCCTTCCAACAGCTACAGACTGTCGGTGTGACCGGGACCTGGCCCCAGCACACAGCGCTGGGGGTAACGGGCTGGTTTTGAACTGATGGGAACATGGCAGCTGACTTGACTGGAGCGGGGTTTGGGCCCCTGCCCTAGGGGCAGGAGGCGATCTGACCTGTCCCGAGGGGTGCCCTGGTGGAATTTCACATCTGTTGACTCACAGGAAAATAAATGATTAATCGTGTATCAACACAGGGATTTATTTGGCTTTTCCTTGCCAGCTGCCTTTTCGGGGAATGTAAATTTCTCTTCCCAAAGGGTGAGGCACTGCGCTATTTCCCTCCCCCGCGAAGCACCAAAATTCCCCGTCAAAATTACAACAAATAATTAAAACGTGGCCCGTCCCCGGGAGCGCGGAGCTGCGAGCGGCTACCGTACCCCAGCGCGCCGGGACCCCAACCCCACCCCCCCGCCGCGCCTGAGGGAAGCGGCCCGCCGCTTTTCCCGCCTCAGCGGGGCTAAGGGGGGGGGGGGGGGGGGTGAGCGGCCCTCCCGCCAAAACGAGGCGGCCGTCAGCTGCCCGCGCGCTCGCGCTGGAGCCCGCGCTGCCCGTGAGGGAGGCGGGCAGGCGCCTGAGGGGAGCCGGGACTGGCCCCCTTCCTGAGCTCCCCGCCCAGAGATACGTTTGAATTATCGTTTTCAATTACTTTATCTTCTCAAATATATCAACTACGGTATGTGCGACCTCTTGGGAATATTGTGTCGCCCCCTTTTTTTTTTTTTTT
>VZTL01042862.1:72117-89130 GCA_013400535.1 Scopus umbretta
TTTTTTACAGCTGGCAAAGACAGGCTTAATTAAAAACATGGAGCGGCGTCAGTTTGGAGGGCGTTCAGTTCGACACAGCTCAGCTCTATTTTATCAGGGTGCCGCACGCACGTCTTCCTAAACAAGGCACACGGCATTTTTGGATTGGACGGCCAAAACCTGTCAGAGAGCATCTGTTTCCAAAAGCTGGAAGAGAAGTGACTTGCTTGAAGTCACAGGACAAGGAAATGAGGCTGAGTCATACGCATGACTTAATCTGCCATTTTAAAAGGATGGGAAAGGTGCTTTTTAGGATATGAACGCTTCCACAAGTCTGCAGTCTTCTTGGAGAAAGTATTTGGAAAGCAGTCGCCCGCTTTCAGCTCGCCGCTGGTGTACAGTCGGTACGGGACTGCACGGGAAGGAGACGCGGGTGTACTCCTGTGAGCAGGAGTGAGGAGTTGCTGGCTGCCCCTCGGGGTCGCAGCCCTGGGGGGTGGGAGGTTTCAAATGGCAGAAGGGATAGGAGCAGCATCTCAGCCCCTTTCGAGGGGCTTGTGAAACCTTCCCCACCCTCCACCCATGGGAGGTTAAGAGCACACGTGGGTGTTGGCGGTGCTAGGCAAGCCGGGAGACCAAACAACCAAACCCACCGCCCTAAACCATCATCGGCACACTCGCAGGGTCCCCACTTGAGAAATCAAGCAATTAATGTGAGTACCTAGAGTCTGACTCTGGGTGCCCAGGGCTTCGTCTATACAGAGGAACTGGCTGGCACTGCTTTTGAAAACTGCATTATTCCACAAGAGCTATTCCGGAAGAGCACTTAGGCAGACAGTCCTTTAAAGACAAATTCCTTCACAAAGTATGCTTTTATTCCAGAACAGAATGCACAACGCAGAGGGTGATCGTTCTGGTGCCACTGAATGGCTCTGCGGCAGCTAATGCCTCTGTAAACAAACTTCCCTCCATTGTCCTTCTTGTTCATAAAATTGTTCTCAGAGGGGTCAATGAATGCACAGAATCAGATCATTTCGCACCCCAAAGTGCTACTTTGGGCAATAAATTACATTCTACATCTTCCAAATGTTGTGTGATCAGTAACTGCTCATTCGGCTTCCAGATGGCGTTGTGCAATACCCCCACATACCCCATCACATCACACACCAGCCAAGGCAGTTGAGGCATCCCAGAGTCTGCTCCTTCCCTCTTACAGGCTCTGCTGCCGACCAGCGCCCCTCCAGCTGCAGGTCAGGCACTAGCAGTCAGACATGCCGCTGTGATGTGCCTTTCTTCTCGCTTGAGATTTTATCCCAATTTGGACAAGACGAGCCAAATCAAACCACTGCCATAAAAATACTAAGCATCCAGCTGATTTTCTCATCCTCACAAACCATTTTAATCCACGGTTGCAGCAGGGAAGTCACGTGGGGTTTTTTTGGTTCGTTGGTTTTGATTCAGATGTATGTGGATCAAATGGAGTCAAATACAAAAGCTAATGCCTTCTCTGAACTTTCAGGTTGGCAGTTGGACAAAATAATCTGATGTTTGGCCTTCCAGAATATAAGCCATAAAGATTCAGCCTGGGATATGAGTGTATATTTATGTCTGGATTGTTTTGGAAGAACTGAGCCTTCTGGTTTCCATAGGAATGCATTTCACTTAACAGTTGGTCCCAGACTAGAACTGACACACACCTGAAATCTTCCCAGAATTGCAGAACGCTTCTGGGCAAAGATGCAGCAATTTCTTCATATTCTTCAGCTCTCCCTTTTCTAGCAGCAATTGTTTGTTTTTTTTTTTTCCCTGTAAAGTTGAAAATACCTGGGCGGGGAGGGGACGGGAAGAGAGAGAGAGAGAGAGAAAGAAGACTAACTATTTCAAAGGCAATCTGAGTATTAACAAGGTAAAAACTTTCTTTTGTCTCCTACAGCAAAGGAATATACAGTGAGAGTTCAGCACCACTTTGGAAGTTATGTTAGCTATTACATCCACAAAATGACCCAAATCCACAAGTCACGGTAGCCCGCATTGACCTTTTGCTGTAGCTACTCCCTTAGTCACATCAGAATTCACGATCACCACTTCCAAAACAAAATCTGACGAAACTCCTTCTGAGAGGAAGCACCAGGCAAACAGATGCCACCTCAGTCAGTCTCAGGGAGAGGCCATGCCGCTTCCATGTGCCCTGTGAAATTTGTACTAACACGTCACGGCTCGCTCCTCTTTCTCCACACCTGAAAGCTCTTCTGAAAACCACTGTTAGCTAATGGCTTATACCTCTAGCAAAAGAAAAGAAGAGCAGAATCGAGTTCAGGTTATCAGAACACAGTAGGATGAATCCACACAATTTTTTTTGTACTTAAGAAACTCTTGCTTATCCTTCTGATGCTTCTGGTCCAAATCCTTCATTTATCTGCAGTGTCTCTGGTACACATCTTTGAATGCCGTGTCCATCTTTGTGAATGTGCCTGAAACTCTGTCTGCGTATGTTGGGGTAGACTCTGAGTTTTACATAAAGGAAACAACCTTGCCTATGTTTTCCTTCTCTTTGGTCAGAACTAAGATGAACTGCAAAAGTTGTACACATAGAAGGGGTCTCAGGATAGGACTGGCAAAACAGCAGACCAGCCAAGCTTCATAGTTCAGACTGGAGTAACAAGAGGGCTCCACTGTTAAAATGGAATTACTGGAAGGAATAGAGATGGCACTGTGCGACCAAGTGATGTCTCTGTCCCTGTCTTGAGTTCCTTAGGCAAAGCCTTGACAGAACACTCAATACTACACTGTTTGGAGTGATCCTGCATTAAAAAGACACAGATTTTTTGACCTCTAATTTACCTTGAGTTAACCATTAAGGATATGGTACAGGATTAGAGATCTTCCTTCCATGTACCAAGTTGTCCTGTCCAGACCATGGTTCTACATTGCAGCTTTGGGGGAAATGATGAATTAGAGGGCTGTGCCCATTGATATTAAAGGGGTGCCAGGTCAAGTCAGGACCACAACAAGTTGGATGTGACTGGAGAAGAAAAGATGCCAAAGACAACATTAATATCAAAACACAGACTAGAGAATTCAGGCATGTATATCTTTCTAAATGAAAAAGAAATAATCTGTAAGTACATCGACTATACAAATACGGTAAGTGATTGCAGTCCAAGCACCATGAGCTTCACTTTCTCTGTGATCATTTTAATAGGTGATTGCAAAATAAATAATTCTTTATATATAATAAAGGATGACATGATAAAAAAAAATGCAGACAGGAATAAACAAGGCCACTTTTAAGCTCTGCAAAATCTAAACCCAGTGCAGAGGCTTTCTGGAGACATGCATCAGTATATCATATGCAGAATCTATCAAAAAGACAAAGGAGGTAAGAAAGGCAATCTGTTTTGAGAATGCAGAAGGATTTTTTTTATTTAAGGTAAAAAAAGAAAATTAGTAACAGAGAACAATGGGACTGAAAGGGACATCAAGAGATTGTCTAGCTCAAAGCACAATCAGCTAAACTTGGCAGATGTTTGTTTTCCTGGGGAGGCTGTGGATTTTCTTTTATCACAGATTTTTTGAGAAAGAACCAGACAATTTCAGTGCTTGACTGTCCTTGCCATTACCCTCGTTTTCTACCATTCACTATGTAATGCAATTTTGTTTGTAAAAGTATGTGATATACTTTGAGCTAACTTCTAGTTTTAAAAGGTCAGATAACTTGCATTAGTTATTAGAGAACAAAACACCAGCATATCCAGTTCTAAAAAAATTGCTCAAACCTGACGGATTATCTGGTAATATGTACAACTTTGCTCTTACAGCTTTTGGGGCTAAAACACCGTAACCGTGCAGCCCTGTAATACAGTATTGCCATTCTCAGTAATTTGCCATAATCTTTGCACTGAATTTGCAAGGCCTCAGGACTGAGGCTTGTCAGGCTTGCTTTGTTTGAACTTCTCTCAACCCTTCTGTGCCTCTGTTTTACTTGGTTAGCTGTGACAGCAGTTTCCATGATTGACCAGGTCTGTGGTTAATTTGTTTTCCTTCTGTTTATCTGTGTGTGGTACAACCATCATTTTATAGAAATAGCAGTAACTAACAGCTGTTCTATGTAGAATGAGAGATTTACAACTAGCACAAGGATGCGGTGTAGAGAAATACAGGCCTGGTGCAATAGCAGAGGCCTTGAGAAGTGGGGACACAAGACGTGGCGCAGAGGAGTACAGGCATGCGAAGATAACGGGCAAGGCAGGGGCTTGGCGCTGGAGACCTGATGGCTGTAAACAACTCAGCAGTGATCACTCAAGGAAATGCTGACCTGGATGAAACCAGTTTTAGGGGTAACAAAGAGGACAAAAAAATAGTAACTAGCACGTGCAATAGGCACCACATACCGTACAGTCAGTTGCAGCGTGGTGCTGCAGACCAATAGAAGAAAGGTGTAAATGTGTGCTAGCAAACATACAAAAATGACACTGAGTGGATCCTAAGCAAGGAAGGAGAAACGATCAACATATTGATCCTATTCTCCCAGCACAGGACCCCAGATGCTGACAACTCTCCATATCACACCCCGCTTACAACACACACCAGAATGAAACCACCAACCTTACAACCCACAGGAGCCGCAGAAGGGTGAGTGAAATACAAGGAGAAGGGGCAGAAGCCAAGAAGTGTATGTGTTACCATTTTACAGAAGTACACTAACTGCATTATTATTTCTCCTTCTGTAAGTTATATCTGGATCAATAATCATTAGACTCTCAAGATTTCAATTATACTAACAATAAATTCTTGGCTAATTACATAAGGCGGTCTTCCTCTTCATTCATAAACAAGCTTTTGAGAGTAGCAGCGTGTCACTAACTAGCGGCTGACATATACACTTCTTAACTTCACTGGTAGCTGATAAATTAGAAGAACCTCAAGGACTAGCACATTTCTAACCTATGCTAATACATATAAAAAAAGTAAAAACCTATTCGCAGCATTGCAGAAAGCAGCTTTTTCATTTTTAACAAAATAATTCTTACCATTTGGAAGGCTGGTGCTGTGACATTCTGCAATTTATTGATCTCTGCACAAAAGCCTCTATTGCAAGAAATGAAATGCAGTTGGGGAAATATATTACTCTGAATCATGAAATGTGTATGTTGGGAGATAACAGGTCTTTTTTTTTTTTTTACACTGGGAGAGCTTTCTAAATAGCTTTTGTAAATTCCAAAATAACTGCTCCTGACTAACTCCACATACATAGATTTTTGTTCTGGAATGAAATAAGCACACCTTGTTCTACTTTAGCTTAATCAACTTTATGATGAACAGGAATAACAGACTAATTATTAAATAAGACTGCCCACATATACAGCTAAGTGGGTGTAGTAATTGCAGTTACATATGTCTTTGTTCATTTGAATTGACCTCCGAAGTCAGATAAAAGTAGGATGAAGAAAGCAATAGTAAAATTTATTCCCTATGAAACTGTTATCAGTCTTCAAAGTGGGTGACAATGCCACTGACAACCTTGCATTTGCTCTGTCACAGACCTGGCTAAAGTCCATGGCTGAATTATCTACATTTCACTAAATAAACCAGAAGAATTGACTAAATATTCCTCCGCTCACAGATGAAACAGGAAGCCACCACCCAGGGGAACAACGTACGTAGGGCCAGTCCGGCACTCGGGCCAGGCCTGAGCCCACTACAGAGCCGTGGCCAGACTCACCTGCTCGCCCTAACTGACATCTCCTGTTGCAGCCCTCCGAGTTAGCCAAAGCTTTGGTTTGAGCCAGCAGGGCATTCTGCTCTCCCTTATCTAAACGGCTTTGCATTTCTCCTATTTGTATTCGCTCCGGTGCTCAGCTGAACAGTAGAAAAAAGAAAAGATGGGATCAGGTAGCTGGGGAGTGGGGAAGAGAAACAGGGAAAGACTGCCTCAGCAAGGTGTTGGATCAGTTTTTCCATTTGTTGGATTCTCCCCATTCCTGTAGACAGAGGGACTTCTCTGAGACTGAATGCAGACACAGGAGGTAGAATGTGCCTGGTGGCAGCTGTACACATTAGTAGGCAAGACAGGAAAAGAGAGAGAAGCAACGGGGATTATTGATTTGGGAGGAAGCTGAGGCAGAAAACTTGATTTAACTGCAATAACTCTCAGAAAGGGAGTTCAAACAATGAAATTGCTCACGGGTGCATCTGCCATGCTACAGAACACAGGACTGTGTGTGTATTCTTCACGCCAAAGAAATTCTGGCTCCTAATACAAACAAGATGGAAGTATTGCAAATGTTGTCTTAACTGTTACGGCCAAAAGAGTCAATGCTTCTCCAACTTATTTGCACACCAGCATTGAAAATTAATCTGAAAAAGATGCAAAGCAAAGCAGCTTTATCCACAGAACATAGGAGAGCAGTTTTCAGTATTACAGCTAAAAAAAAAAAAGTATAATTCATGGAATGTTCTTCCCCCCCTCCCCTCCAAATACATTCCAGCTTACAGAAGCTGAGTGCTTCTGTTGTCAAGTAGGTTGAATAATGACTTTGAGTACACTGCTCTGTTTTGTACTCAGGACGGCATTTTCATTGGCATGCTTCAGAAAGAAGAATGTATTTAAAGTGCAGCTAACAGAAAATTTTTATTTCCAGGTCACAGCGGAATTCACTGGTCACATCAAAGAATAGCATTTTACAAGAAAAACATTTTTAAATTCACAGTTGGAAGAGGTTCAGCGCTGGTAGTCAAAACATTTCTTCATTTAAAAAAAACCCAAACTTTGAAGAGCGTCTACTTGAAAAACTAATCCTTTTCAAAGTGTTTCCACATACCTTATGGAAAAGTTAAGGTTTTCTAGCTCAGTCTCTGGGTTGGTAGCAGCTTTTCTTTTAAACCAGCCACACTGCAGGACTCAACATGCTCTTCTTTTGGCCAGTTTTCTACTCTTAGCTTTACCTGCTGCTTCTGCAGGTGAGTTTGTATGTAAACCACAGAAAAAAAACCAACCTTCCTCCATTTGTATTCCATATGTTTGCCAGGCTAGTGGCCAGAAGAGATCATAAGCAGTTTGGTTTTCAAACCCTAAAACTTGGATAGGCACCGATGGCATCATCACACAGTTATTTTTAGCTTAGAGTAATGTTTAGAGCTCGCAGGCGTTGTAATTAGCTTTAAAATACTGTGTGATTCTTTGATTTTGCTACATGTAGAGCCTTTATTTTCAGTAATGGTCCAGCTAATAATTTTCCTCCATCTTGCACCTTTACACTTCAGAGATTCATTAGCTTGATTATTCTTGTTTTATTCCTTGTTCCCCTTTCCTTGGATTACCATGGTTTCTGGAAGCGTGTCTATTGTCTAGTTCTTAAACATTCTCTCTGTCCGTATCTGAAGAAAGCTTTTAATCTCTCCTTCTCCTGTTTTTGCTGAATTGGTGATTATAAATGACATATAGGCACCTCTGGAACGCAGTGCAGGTGCACAGCTCCCACTCAGTTCAACACATCCCAGTACTTCCTACTGCAGCCTTTCTTCCTGTTTTGTCTGTCCCCGCTGTTGGTTTCCCACTGGATTATTAAGGCAGCACTTCCTGCTTTAATGGCCAGGCAATCCAAGGCAGAGGAATAGGTCAGAGTTTCTGCGACCACACTTCACACATGATCTCTGTTCTTAGGGAAATGAGACAAGTAGGAAATCACATGACACTCAAATCTGATTTCAAAATAATATTCATTATTGAACTGCAGCCATGAGATGTTCCTAACTGACCCGCCACTGTTCCCCATCCTCAGCTATCACTGTGCTAATGCAGCAAAAGCAAGTTGGAGATAAGAAGCTGGTGAGAATAACAACCATCTTTCATCCCAGGCATTTGTAAGGAATGACTGAGCGGCCTTGAAGGAACTCTCTCTAAAGTAAAAGCGTCTGCAAACCAGCTCAGGAGCCTGAGCTGTCTGGGTGGAGGACTTTTCTGGGTGTTGCTTCAGGAGGAATTCAGATGTATTTGGTAGGGGAAAAAAAGGCAAGGAAGGAAATTCCAGACACAGCTAGAGTAAGCATGCAGTATATAGTTTGTCACCAACACTATATATTAAAGTTCCTGAAGAGCCACTGCTAAAGGAGGCCTGTTGAGGAGCATACAATGCTACAGACTTCAGAACTGTCATCATTAGGAGATGAAAAATATATCCAAAGCACTAAGGTTTGGAAGCTGTACTTGTCAATAGTTCAACACAACAGAAGTTGTTTCAACTGTCTTACAGGACCTGCTTCCGGAGAAAGGAGTAAAGTCCTCTCACCCATTCTTCTCAGGAAGACTAAAGGTGGGGGACAGGGAAGGGACCTTTCTGGCTTAGGGACAGTTTCTGTGGAGAAAAACTGACCAAAAAAGCAACACTAAGAAGCGCAAAGCAAGCCCACACTCCCTTTACATGAGCAACTGCCCTTCTGTCTTGCAGGGCGTATGTGGATGCCAGCAAGATCGGCTAGCCAGCAGGAGAGCGAAGAATTCACTCACTCTATCGCATCATCTTCCATCTTTCTCCAAACACCACATCACCTCTCTAGGACGAGGTGCTATTTTTAGTCTTCTAGTTTTAAGCAGATGTTGATCCTGCTTCCAAACACTTTCCTTCTTACCCTTTTCAAGCTTTACATCTTGGGTCCGGAGGTCTGAAATATTTAATATTGGCAGTCTGGATTCCCCTCACCTAACACATGTCAGTGAATCCCATATCTAAGGAAGCATTTGCACTAATTAGGCACACACGAGAGGATACGCATACAAGCAGCTTTGATGGGTTCCAGCTGTCTAGGATTGACAAACATACACACATACATGTACACA
The DNA here is from genome assembly GCA_013400535.1 of Scopus umbretta. Taxonomy (NCBI): domain Eukaryota; kingdom Metazoa; phylum Chordata; class Aves; order Pelecaniformes; family Scopidae; genus Scopus; species Scopus umbretta. Next base: position 80,933 of record VZTL01042862.1, read on the forward strand.
CACTCTCCTGCTTCTTGTATGGGGAGCACATATTGTAGCAGAGCAAAGGCCTTCAGAACAGCAAGACTTCAAAGTCTTAGTAAAATAAATAACATTTTACCTTTTCTTCCCCATTCTGTACATGGAAAAGTCGCTGGTTTATATTTTAGCTGTTTGGACTTGGAAGACTTTGCTTGTTTGATGAGTTTGGTACTTGCTAGAAGCTTGTCCATGCCTCAGTTCCTTCAAAAAAAATGAAAAGCAGAAAAACTTTGAGTAATTTACCATGTTGGTAGGATTAATGCCTTAATTCTTACATATTCTCTTTAAAAAGTCTAGGCCATCCACAAGTGAAACAAAGCTCTTTCTAGGGCAAAGTACAGCAGCCACTAGTGCTAGCAGCACCACACTGCAGTCATGGGAAAAGGAATAAAAACATCCTCTCCTACTGAAATGGCAGGAGAAATTTCAGGGTCACAGAAGGCAATTACAGGCTTGCACAATAGCTATGACACTGGGGTAATGTCCTTATCTAGTAAAAAGTAACTGATGGAACTGACAGCCAAGTCAGCTGTCTCCAACGGAAGCAAGCTTGGAAGACTTCTTCCCTCAAGATTTATTGACTCCATAAATTGCTTTAACAAAATTAATAAAGCACAACATGCTCATGTGTTTCAAGGTGCAGATCTGGGTAAAAAAAAACCAGCACTAGCATCACATGGTTACTGCATTTCTCCAAGCCAGTTTTATAAGCAAACTAATCCCTCCCAAATATCTGCTCCCTGTATAATTACACAGTGAAATACGTTTTGCCCTTGCCACCCCACAGTGACACAGCAGCACTGGTAAGGGGGCTTTTTCTAACACTCTGCAATGGCAAGACCCTGGCTGTGGTGAGAGAAAGTGATACGCTGGCAGCATGGCAGTATCACTTTGATGATATTTAAATACAAGCAAAGACAGGGATTCCAAAGAATAAAAATGATCTGGAGCCTGGCAGGATTGCTCTAACAGTGTATATTAAAAGAAAAAAATACACCAAACTCGATTTAGCTTGGTCAAGAGAAACAGAAGTTGTTGCTTCCACTTGTTGACAGAGGTGTGACATCAAAAACTTTAATTACAAAAATATGTAGAAATCAGCAAGATGCAGGCTGAGTAAATTGTGTGTTATGCCGAGCGGAGTCCTCTGCAATATGAGTAAATATAAAAGAAAATGCTTGATATACCTAATTTCAGATTTTAAGGAGAAAAGTTATTCTCCTGCAGCTTGTTTTCCAGAGCTCTAGATTTTAACAGAATGGGCAGACCTTATGACTGATCACCTATTTCTTTTCCCCCTCTTCAAGGTACAATACAGGGAAAAAAAAATAAAAATCGCAAAGTGTATAACAATGCATACATTGTTCTCAGCTTCAATTTAAGAACAATATAATTCAATTTATTTCCAAAGCATTTGTTAGAGAAGTAAATGACTGACTCTATCAGTTCTGACTTTGAATATTCCAAGTGGCCTCTGCATCACGTTCAGTGTTCCCAGCCTCCTACTCAATGCAGCCTCCGTGTACATTTACCACTGCCATTCCTTCCACCGTTCATACTTTTTTCCATGCTGCTTTGCCCAAATATCCTTCTCGTGCTTTTTTCCTTCTGCCTTACTTTCTTTGCTCTCTGTGCTTAGAACTTTTCCCTTCTTTGTGTGACAAATAACCATCTTTCCCTTTCTCCTGAACCACTAACAAAAAACACGTCTAAACCCAATCAATTTCTGTTAGACATTTCAAAGTAACTTGCTACTCTGTATCCATGTACACTGGTAATGCGCCTGCATTAGTCCATCATCTAGGTCATTCAGGTCCTAAGATTTCAAAACAGGAATTAAATCAGAGGCTCATAATTAAACAGCAAAAGGCTAAGTGCCAGGCACCTGCTGTTCCCATTGACTGCAAAATACGTGCTTATTATGGAGCATTTTGGAAAGTGTCACTACTTGTCTAGGTGACTAAATAGCAAATTAGGACATTTGTTTTGGAAACTGCAATCCCTGTTTTTTACTGACCTGATTATCCATATTTGCAGCCTGTTGAACACTGGCTCACCTGCCTCAATTTCGATTACAAGCTTTCCCATGTTCTACACAAGGCTTGACATACTGACACGAGCCCCGACAACAAGTTATCACCACCAGTTGTTTAATCTTGGAACCGAAGTAGCACATTACTTCAGCAGTAAATGAATAAATGAATTGTGAGAACAGCCTGTCTGCTGACCCATGAAAACAATTTAGCTTTCTTTTGGTCCGACAAGATTTAAATCATCAGAGACTCAGATTTTCATCTGCTCTTATTTCCACAGTGAATCAGATTACATAGATATGTGAGCTGGGAGCCAGATCCTAAATATGACACCCCTTCCCTCCCAGTAATGTTAAAAATGCAAGATTCTTCACAATAGTTAAGCACTTGGCACAAAGGTCAAAGTTAAGTATCATTTTCCCTCTGCCACAATCTTTGCTGTATCTTGGCTGGAGAGTACAATATAGGCAACGGGTGTTGCCTGTGGAATGATGACCTGCAATGAGTGAGAATCTCTAAACAACAAGGGACATGTGATTGAAATTAGTAAGCTCAAACTTAGAAAATGAGAAGACTGCTGATGACTTCAAGGAATTCTTTCTGAACAGTTCAGGTAAAACTCCTTTTTCATGTCGTCTGACAAACTGATTAAAAAAAAACAACCAAACAAAAAAAACCACCAAACCCAAACCAACAAACTTTCAGTAACAGGAACGAGATGAAGAGGTCAGCAATGGATACTTTTAGTGAAAGCCTTAGCTTCTGTGACGCATCCACTTGCTGGCCACACAACTTTGTGAAGATATTTTTATCTTATATTCTTGTAGCGAGTGTTTACCAGTCTTCTCTGGACCTCTTGTCATCTTGAAGGAATCTGGAGAAAGGAGGCAGAACAAAAAACACAGTTTGTAAATTTAGAATCCAAGGCTTAGAACCAAGTTTATGCAGAGAGCGCACCCTCCATAAGGTTCACTTTGATTGGGCATTTAGTGCAAATTAAAAAAATTTGTATTTTCAGGGTTCTCTCTCCCTTGTGAACCAATGAAGATCCTGCTTTACTGCTGTTGAACACACTGACACCATCCAGATATTTACCTGACAACTGTTGAGCTATCATGATCACCTTCTACCTGGTCCTAGTAGGTCTCATATATCCATCCCTTGCTACCCCAGGGAACAACACAAAATTAAGACAGGAAAGCAAAACAAAACAACCAGATCCCCCACTTACTGCACTACAGTACCTGGCCTTCACAGCTCTCATAGGAATGGATTCTAAATCTCCTGCATGCCCCTGAATGGCTTTTATCCCAGGCTAGTTCAGGCCTTTGGTGAGCAGTCATCTGCATTCCCCAAAAGCCTGAAAAGCTACCTCACCTGCAGCAGCAGATACTCAGGACTGGAAAAGACTTTCTGGACCACACAGTCCATTCCCCTGCTACTGCAGACACCACATCATCTAAAGCCTGTGGTATTTCCAGTTTTTGCCTTTGATAAAAGGGCCATCCACAGGCATACTTTTCTAACACAAAGAATCAGTATACAGTAAGACCTGTAGATCAAGGCATCCTGGGGAGAAAAATGACCACACAGTTTGGATACGAAACTCTTATGCAGATTAGCAGGGACTAGAAAGAACTGCTTACATCAGTGTTCTTACTATTCTGCTCTCTTTGGTGCCGGCAGATTGATCATCTTGGATTTCTCTGTTTCCAGCCGGGAACAGTCCCAGCTAGTACAGTATAGCTTCTTGGGGTTGGTAGCGTGCCTAAGTGGAGAGAAAGAAGGAATGGTGAAAGAACATGGAAGAGAAAACAATACTTAAGCACTTTTCTCCTATCTTCATAGTGTGCTATACATACTAAACTTCACATTTTCTCATGGTGCAGTATCACTTGTGTGTAAGGACAAAGCACAGTTGATGTTCATCTAAGGCATGAGATAAAATAAGCTTAGAAGGGGATATAGAATGCAGGCCCTGTTTGCTCTCCCTTAACAAAAAACACAGCAGCTCAGCTCAAAGGCCCAACATCTTGTCGCCAGCAGCTGCCAGCTGTGGAGGGTTACAACAGAGCATAAGAAAAAACAACCCATACCAAGAGATCCTTTCCCTGGTAGAGCCTGCCTGCATCCGCTAATTGGGAATCTACGGACTGGAGGTTTAATATTTCAGCATTTCCTGGAAAGAACATCTTAAGTGAACCACAGAAACAGATGGCTGTGAAAGTATGAGACAAAGAGAAGAATGAAAAGACAGACATGGAAGCAAGCAAGGAGTAGCCAGGTAATGGGAACAGAATGAAATAGAGCTTAACACGAGCTTTCACTGCTGTGTGGACTGCACATGTCCTCTGAACCTTCGGTCTCCCGGTCACCAAGGACAGCCTCATGGCAAACTCTGTCAGGAAGCAATGGATTCTATCCAGAGCATGTGAGTGGCAGGACTGCCTGTATATTTGCTTAGACTCGTTAAGGTGAACAGCATGGCCAGAATGGTGAACAAGGACTGGAAAACCTCTTAAGAGGCCTGGGAACTTTGTATACATCATGGTTTCATATACACTTTTTTTACTTCTTAGAGCAGAGGACATGTGTTTTACACATTAGTACATATTAGAAAGGCCCAAGTAAACAAGTGTAAACGTGTAGAGCGTGTATGTGTGAATTCAGGGAAGGAGGGCAGAAACTGTTTGAAAGACAAGGGATAACTCAATTTGCAGCTTACAGCCTGCACAAGCTGCATTTCCTGATAGGATCAAAAGCACTCTCACCTATCGTCCATCCTGAAATTGCATTGCAGAGCTGTGGCTCGGAATCATCAGTACGGAAACATGATCTTGGGAAACTGGAACAGAAGCAGACATACAAGGCTGGACTCAGCAGTGAAGAGAAAAAAAACAGGGTTTAGGGAAAGAAAAATGACAACTCTATATACTTTTTAGTTAAGAGATCACAGACATGCTGTTCTTTTGAATAACAAAGCCTACGTTTCAGCCAAAGCAAGGACTGCAGCTTTGAATAGCCGGTTATTAAGGAAAGAAGTGGACGATTGGGCAAAAAAAGGATGAAAACATTTCTCCTTCCCCCTTTCTTTAAAAAAGGTCATGTTAGCAAAAGAGAACAATCAGACAGTGCAGATATTTAGAACTTTTAGGAGACAATAAAAGCCTGCTGTGAAAAGTGAAAGAAAATTAAGAACCTGGGAATAAGTAAATAAGAGAGAAAGCAGAGGCGAATTAGGCAGAGGCGAATTGGGGAAAGGCACGTTCCTTGGGTGAAAGATAAAGAGCAGACATGAGTGACTAGAAATCAAAACCGTGTGCTTCCCCATTTTATTGTTTTACTTACATTATTAAGAGCTTTACTATCCAGAAGACAAAGGCATGAATTTTCCTGGCTATCACTGGGTGATTCAGTGCAGGGATACCACCCATGACACCCCAGTATCCTCAAAAGTTACAATACAACTGATAGCTGGATATTGGGATTCCTGCAAGAATCAATTAATAGATGCCTGCACAGCACTCTCAAAATCTATAGGATAAGTCTTAGTTTCAGATTACTCCTGTGGGGCTGGATTTCTCCATCTCATTTCACTGCTCTTGTGTTTTCTCTGCTTAGCTGTAAGGACTTTAATGAGGGCCTCCTGGTGGTGGAATCTGTGACAGCCAAGCAGGAGGAAAGCATAATTCTTTGCAATGCAGTAAAACAGCTGTTCTTCCATCTCTTGAGTTGGCTATATTGAAAAGGAGAAACAAACAGAGAAAAAGACGTGTTTGCTTTGTCAATAGAATATAGGCGAGATATTTATTCTAATATCTGGGATACTAAAAGAAGGGATATAATTAACTGCAGAGCACTGAGGCAACAGGAATTATCTCATTGCTGAAAAAATTAATTAGGCATGGAATTAATTTCAATATGCCAAAAGAAATCTGTTTTGTAGGTTTTAAACTCAGTTTCATTTAGCCCACCAATCAATGTAGCAAGTTTCAAGCAGCAATAATTACAGTAAATATTCTCTTTGACATCAGAGTAAGCCTGGAGTAAGTCTACTGAATTCACCAGTCAGTGGGGTTTCCCTATAATTATTGATGTAACAGAGAACAATAATAATCCCACAGTGTATATGAAAAAAGGCAAGAGAAACACTATGGAGTTAAAAGCAGACCATCTAAGCTATAGATTGTGCATCGCTTGTGAACCAAAAAAGCCGAAGAAGATGCTCCAAATTAGGCTACCAAGAACAGCTTGAGGCTATTCCAAAATTTCCACACCACCATGGCTACAGCCCTGTCTTTCATCCTGTCACTCTCTCAGCCTTCCACCAGCGTTCCCAAAGATGTCTTCATAAAAAGACACGCAGTTTCCTTACACAATGACTGCAATATGCAGGTTCCTCACTGTTTAATGAGCTTTTGCAGATCCTAAGTGATATCTCTAGTTATTGTACTGGGAGAGAGAGAGTGCGCTAGGTGTTCGCTTCCACTCAACGTGACAGGCACGGGAGGATGCACAGTGCTACACCGCAATGCTTTTAACATCACTTAAAATCATACGTCAAACTACCCACTGGCAGGAGAACAATGCAATGTGTGGAGAGGCAATCCTAGAAACAACGATGGTTGGCTCTTGGCTCAATATCTACCTGATGTAAGTGGAAAAATATAACCACCAAAGGCTACTGCCAGAAGAGGCTAGGAGGTTGATGCAGCGAGGAAATTCCACAGCATTTTTCAAGGAAATGGAGCCTGGGAAGAAATGAAATTTAGTAAAACCATGCAAAGGAAGACAGATACCTGAAGCAAATCACACCAAAAAACAGACACTGAACCTCTCTATCTTGCTCTCAAACTTCCGGAGAAGCTTTTGAACTCTCATTCACAAGCCCTACCTATTCACATACATATTAGCATCCGTCCACACAGCAATCGGGCACACGGAAGCAAGCATTCACCTCACATGCCAAGGTGGAGGAAATGGGCTGCCTGGCTTTTTCTGAGTCTCTGCCTCGGAGCAAGAGGCTGTCGGAGATTCTCTCTGTCAGAGAATCACTGTGAGACCCTGGAGAGTTTAGCTTTACAGTAATTATAATGTATTACTACAATACTGATCCTCCTTAGTGCAAGGAGAACTCAAGCACACAACTGTGCTGAACATACAGATTTCTTCTAGGAAGGTGAACGTTACTACCCCCGTGTTACGGGGCGGGGGGCAGGGGGGGCACATGCTGACCAGAGCTTCTTAACATCTGTTCCCCCCCCCCGCCCAACAGCAACCCCCTGAAGTATTTATAAAGGAAACATATCTGCCTTTGTCTTTGAGCATCTCAGGGAGATGCTTCTCTCATCTGCAGCTCTTCAGGCCTGAATATTTGTTTGGAAACTCAAAACTTTTCAGCGCATTTAACAACTGGAAAAAAAAAAATAAAAATGCAGCGAATGCTCAGAGCTCAGTTCCTCACTATCCTGGTTTTAAGTCTTATAAGCACCTGGGGTGGCTACAGTTTTTTTTCAGTTCAAAATTGTAATTCTACATTCTCCCAGCTTTTCTTCCAAAGTTCTTGTCCTCAGTTCACTTCTGGCCCTTCTTCTTTTCATCTTTCTTGTCCAATATATGCGCACACATAAATATAGATGTTAAATTCTGATAGGAGCCACACCTACTTCACAAAGCCCTTGTTCAGAACTGCCAGTTTTTGTTCTACTTTTAAAAGTGTTAGCCCCCCCCGGCATAATCCCTTCTCCTATGAAAAAAATAAATAAATAAATAAAAATTTTCTAATTTCCAGTGCACAGACTCTAGCACACAGGGTCAGAAGGACAGTGTTTGTATAGCATGCAGCCTGGAAGAATCAGGTAGTGCTTAACTGGACTACCAGAAGATACTGCAGCACCAGAGATTTTTCTTGTCTATAGACACCATGTTGGTACCGTTGCATCTTCCCAATTCTCATTCCAAGTGAGCAGTTTTCTGGTTCACTTCAGGCAGAGTGCCAATTAAGCACTCTGAGAATCAAAGACTGTTAGAGAACTTTTTTGTGGAGTATTAAGTGTACAAACCAAATTAAAAGGTTGGTGGCTCTTTTATTTTCTCCTCTCCTTCCTGGCACTTCTGTTTATCTGCTCCCCCTCCTTTCCCCCC